>CM019719.1:61245474-61485474 GCA_009760885.1 Achatina immaculata | reverse complement strand
GTGCCTTGTGTTTCGTGAGATGGCTAACCACGACCCAATTTTCATCTCAAGGATCATCATTAGCGATGACATTCGGGCTGATCTTGCCCCCCTTGTCACCAGCAAAAACCCAAAAACCTCCCTGATTTCGCCTTATTCCCTAAAATGAAACTGAGGTTGAAGGGGGAATGTTTCGTCCCCGCAGACGAAATCCAAACGGAATCGCTGGCAGCATTGGCTTCGTCGGTGCTGTTGAGGGTGGGAGAGGCCATGAGGTCGCTGTGTGCGTTCTTAAAGGGACTTTTTCGAAGGGGATAGCGACAAAATTTTAAAAAGGTAAGCCTGTACCCCCCTTTTTTTTAAGGAACAATTTTTTTATAAATAGGAAACTACGAGGCTTTGGTACGGTAAAGTAAGAGAACAAATATTGTAGGATTAGACCTCGAAAATTTACGATTTTTTCGAGGTCTAATCCTACAATTCCAAATAAGCAGGCGCGGACCAACTGGCGGTAGACTCAGAGAGCGAGGTGGGGTAGTAGGTGGCTCTACTACTCCTATAAAGTGCCTCAGGTGCTCAGTGAAGGGAATACCAGGCGGGTCAGAGGCGCCTTAAAACCTCTCGCTCCTGCTGCCTTGCGGGTAGGACAGGGAGTCCACAGGCTAGCGGAGAGTCCGTACACAAACCGACAGAAGGCAACGGGAAACCACTGTTGTAGTTCCCAAGAATAGTTATGCTTGAACAGGATAATCGATTCATCATGAACGACGTTAATGGATGTTCCTCTGGAACAGCCTCGTCCGGTAGGGCAGCTCACGAGCCACAGGTGAGGCCAGATCGTCATCAAGCTACTATTGGCAAAACTAACAAGTTCAAAATAGCAACATGGAATGTTAGAACTTTATTCCAGGCTGGAAAATTAGAAAATGTAAAGATGGAAATGGAAAGGATGAAGATCAACATATTAGGAATGAGTGAAGTTAGATGGACAGGTGCAGGGAAGATAAAATCAGATAAATATACAATAATATATTCAGGAAGTGAGAAACATGAACGAGTTGTAGGAATTATATTTGATGAACAAACGGCAAGGACAATTGTAGGATATTTGAACATCTCAGACCGAGTCCTGCTAGCCCAACTGAAATCTTATATCTTATATCATTCCCGTGCCGTTAAACGTCACATAGGGCTCGCAAAGTAGTTCGCCAATTTTTCCTGTCTTCGGCGAGTCTTTCAACCTCATCAAAGGATTTTATGCCTGTTAACTTGGCCTCTCTTAATAATGTCCTCTTCAGAGTTTCCCGCGGTCTGCCCCTTTTTCTTCGGCCTGTTGTGTTCCACTTGATAGCTTGTTTTGGGATTCTCTGATCATTTCTTCTCATCAAGTGACCAACATATGTCCATCTCCTTTTCCTGATCACCCATGAGACTGGTTGTTGTTCAGTCATCTGTCTTATCTCTGCATTGTTCTTGAATTCATTCCACTTGATGCCGAGTATTTTCCTTAGGCATTTGTTTTCAAAAGAGTCTAATTTCTTTTCTATTTCTTTAGTAGTTTTCCAGCTTTCGCATGCATAAATGAGGGTGGATATTACATTTGAATTGAATAGTCTTAACTTGGTTTTTGTGCTTATAACTTTTGAATTCCATATGTTCTCAAGATTCTTGAAGATTGATGCTGCTTTTGCAATTCTGATCCTAACTTCCTTTCTAGTGTCACCATCCTGGTCTAACAACTGAAAGGACAACCAATAAACATAAATAGTATACATGTGTACGCTCCAACATCTGAAAGCTCTGAAGAAGATATACAGCTATTTTATAATGACATAGAGACAGCACTAAAACACACAAAGTCACATGAAGTTACCATAGTCATGGGAGATTTTAATGCCAAAATTAGTAAAGGAAGAACTTCAGACATCGTTGGTGACTATAGACTGGGGGAGAGGAATGACAGAGGTTATAAATTAATTGAATGGGCAAGAATACACAGCATGGTTGTAGGAAACACCTGGTTTAAACAACATCCTTGAAGACTGGCAACGTGGTGCAGCCCAGACAAAAATACTTTTAACCAGATAGACTACATATTAATCAACAAACGATTCCGCAATGCATTACTGACAACAAAAACCATGCCAGGAGCTGACTGCAATAGTGACCATGATCGACTCTGTGGAAAAAGAATAAAACTAAAGAAAGCAAGCAGAAAAGTGAGAAACATCAAACTGAATACAGAACTTCTTTAAAATGACAAAGAACTGCGAGAACAATACAAAGTTAGTACAACAAATAGATACATTGCAATAGCAAAGATAAATAGTATAGATGAACAATGGGAAATGTTAAGAGATTCTATCCACCAAACTGTTAAGGAGATAATACTACCAAAAAAGAAGCCCCTAAAAATAAATGGATGACAGACGACATCTTAGGACTGATGGACAAGAGGAGGAGGAGTAAAAATAACCAAGAAAAATATAGCAAGATAAATAAAGAAATAAGACGCAAATACAGAGAAGCAAAAGAAGTGTGGTTAAATGAGCAGTGCAGACAGATAGAGGACTCTCATATTAAAGACAGCAAAAACGAATTAGTGAACTCACAGGCAGGAAAACAAAATATACCACAGGATGCCTGAAATCGAAAGAAGGTAAAATGTTAATGGGAAAATAAGACATTGTGGACAGGTAGATAGAGTATATTGGTGAGCTATATGGAGGAGAAAGACCAGAATTAACACCAGATACTGAAAACTGTGAGGGACCACCAATACTTGAAGATGAAATCATAGATGCCATCAAATACATGAAGAAAGGAAAAGCGACTGGGCCTGATAATATAACAATAGAAGAAATAGAAACACTAGAGGAGACAGGAATAAAAATAATAACCAAGTTACTGAATGACATTTATAATAGTGGTTATATGCCCAGTGACCTGATTAAATCCACGTTTATAGCACTACCAAAGAAACCAGGTGCAAAGGAATGTGACGACCACCGGACTATCAGCCTCTCATGTCACATAACGAAGCTACTTCTGAGAATAATTATGAGAAGAACAAGGAAAAAGATAAAAATGGAAATAGCAGATCAACAGTTTGGATTTGTTGAAGGAAAGGGAACACACAATGCCATTTATGCTTTACGAACACTAACAGAAAGAGCTTTAGAAGTACAGAAAGATCTCTACTTATGCTTCATTGATTACACCAAGGCATTTGACAAGGTGAAACATAATGAAATTATTAAAATGCTTGAAGACATCAATATAGACGGCAAAGACCTGAGGATTGTAAAACATCTATACTGGCAGCAAGAAGCAGCAATTCGAGTTGAAAATAGAACTGGAAAATATCAACCTATAAAACAAGGGGTGCGACAAGGATGTGTACTATCTCCAGACCTTTTTTCTCTGTATAGCGAGAATATTCTGAAGCTGGTTTATGTGTGTCACTCTGTGTATGTGGGAGTGTATTTGTGCGCTCGCGTGTCTGTTTAGACTCAAGAGGATGAGTCAAAAAGTTACTTCATTTTTTTTTAAATCTGAATTTTAAAAAAACTACTTATCACTTTTCAACATAATCCCTACCATAATAAATGTGAGCCTACCACCACCACATTAAATATGGGCCTACCACCACCACATTAAATATGGGCCTACCACCACCACATTAAATGTGAGTCTACCACCACCACATTAAATATGGGCCTACCACCACCACATTAAATATGGGCCTACCACCACCACATTAAATGTGGGCCTACCACAGCTTCATTAATGCCTCGATTCCTGAAGAAAAAAAATCTTCTGACTGACCTTGTAGCCAGTTAATAAAGGACAATCTGGACATTTGTATTAAACGTCCTCCAACCTAGGGCCTTCTTGAGGGCCCCGATACATTTTAACCATATGGTAAGAGGTCGGATGAATATAAAGGATGCGGAGACACTCCAAACGCAGGTTCATAATTTTCTGAGCTGTTGCCCGTGCTGTCAGAAGCCATGCTTTATCACGCTGTAGTAACCACTAACACTGAACAAACCACGACATTTGATCTCTGTACAGGATTCAAGTCTTTCTCAAGCAGATCACAGTATGCTTCGCCGTTGTTAGTGGCTCCTCTTGCCATTAATGATCTAGAATTAAGCTTGTTCAGTCCTAGAAGAGCATGAATATCATTTTCCATGCTGACGATGATGTACGGAACTTCTACGGTTTTAGCGAGAAAGAATGTCCCCATTAATTACTGGCTCACTCTGTTTCTGGCCTGTAGTATATATCAAGCCTTCGTCTCCAATTACTGTAATATTGTAATATTTTAATTGTAGAAAGTGACCTCCTTCAGCTTAAAAACATCGTAAAGAGTTTCACAAACATCCTAAAGACGTTCTTTCAGATCGGGGGTAAGTTGTTTTGGACCCACACGGCGGAGACTTATCGGTCCAGCAGCACTTTTGAATAATGTGATCTGCTAAGCCATGACTAATCTTCAACTTCCCAGCACCTCATTGAATGTTACCCGCCGGTTTTCCCACATTATTCGTTCCTCTTCAACGTTAGGGTCAGGCCCATTCGCATTGTGAGGCTGGCCGGAATGAACAAGCATCTCCCATATATGACAAGCCACTTTAAAACTTTGTGTGCCATTCATATACCTGCTGAAGTGAGACACACGTGTTCCCATACTTTCTCTTCATTTTGAGATAGATGTCTGCAAGGTTTTCACTTTCACTACCCAGGAAACGAATAACTACTTGCTGTTCTTCTCTCGTGCATGCTTCCAGTGGAACGGCCATCTTTAATGTGATCTGCTCAAGTCATATTTTCAAAATGGCCAACGTGTCTCCGCACACATACACCTAGAGAGGGACGGAGTAACATATCTGTACTACTGCTGTCTACAACTCTATTTGGAATTTTGTTTACAGCAAAATTAAATTTACTTTTTGACTCGTACTCCTCTCTCTCTCTCTCTCTCTCTCTCTCTCTCTCTCTCTCTCTCTCTCTTGTGTGTGTGTGTGTGTTTTCTTTTCAAAGGAAAAAGCATTGAAAGCCCAGAATAATATGGATAGTTAGAGTAAATGAACTTCTGTGTTTATTAAATATGACAGGTTTGACTGACAGATTGAGTGACTGATTGACATTCCTTTTAGGCCAACATTGGCTCATAGGGCGGGAATCATATCTTTCCATGTCTGACGACTCGCCTCCGCCCGCTGTAGGTCTTGGATGGACTTGAATCCCAAAGTTGTACTCTCTCTAGTGATGGTTCTACGTAGAGTCTCCCTTGGCCTGCTCTCTCTAGTGATGGCTCTACGTAGAGTCTCCCTTGACCTGCTCTCTCTAGTGATGGCTCTACGTAGAGTCTCCCTTGACCTGCTCTCTCTAGTGATGGCTCTACGTATAGTCTCCCTTGACCTGCTCTCTCTAGTGATGGTTCTACGTATAGTCTCCCTTGGCCTGCTCTCTCTAGTGATGGTTCTACGTATAGTCTCCCTTGGCCTGCCTTGCTTTCTTTTGCCCTTCGATGACCATGTGAGGGCTTGGCGAGGGAGTCTGGATTCGTCCATTCTGAGAACGTGGCCGAGATAGCGACGTCTTTTGATGTATCTTGATACGTAGACTTGGTTCGATTCCTGTCTTATTGACTCGTTCGATTTAAGTCGGACCATCTGATGTTCAATACTCTACAGAGACATTTGTTCTCAAATGCATCAAGTCTTTGATTGAGTAGACTGGTTGATTTCCAACTCTCACAACCGAATGTTAACACTAGGATCACACAGGAGTTGAACATTTTAAGTTTCGTAGTTTTACTGAGCATATTTGACTTGCAGATAGTAGACAGTTTATTGAAAGTATTGGAAGCCATTGCAATGTGGGACTTGATTTCTGGTGTTGTATCACCCGAGGTTGACATTTTGCTTCCCAAATAGGTGAAATTGTGGACTTTTTCAAAAGCAAAACCATTTAGCAAGATCTCGTCAGGTCTGTTTGTGAGATCAATCATTTTTGTTTTTTCCTTATTAATTTGTAGGTCAAGTTGTTTTGAGTAGGAGGGGAGGCTACCCGTTTTCTCTTGGGTGTCTGCATGCGACGAGCTCAGTAGCGCTATGTCATCCGAGGGTTTTGCCTTCGGTCCACACGATACCCAGATAGCCATCCTTTGTACTATTGAGCATGACCCAGTCGATCACGACACCGAATGACATTAGTGAGAGGACACACTCCTGCCCCACACCTGTCTCAGCTGGAAACCAATTGGAATTCCCAGAATTTGTTTGTACCCAGCAGCGTGAATTCGAGTAAAAGGCTTTTATGATGTTGATGTATTTAGGTTGGAAGCCATAGATACCCAGCAGCTTCCAAAGCGAGGGGCGGTGTAGGCTATCAAACGCTTTCTGAAAGTCAAGGAAGTTGATAATAAGATGGGACTGGAATTCCACCGACTCTTCAATAATAGATCTCAGCGTAAATATATGGTCGATACACGACCGATTTGGTCTAAAACCCACTTGTTCTTCTCTAAACCTCGCGTCTAGTGCTTTCTTTACTCTCTCAAGTATCAGACTACAAAAAACGTTCTCCTGGAACCGAGAGTAGGGTGATCCTTCGCCAGTTGTTACAATCAGTTAGATCACCATTTTTTGGGTAATTTGAATATGATTCCCTCATTCCATTGCTGTGGTACACTTTCACTCTGCCATACGCCATTGAAGAGTTCTAACAGGAGGTGGAGAGAACATTCGTCAGCTGCTTTCATCATTTCTGCCGTTATTTCATCCTCTCCAGTTGCTTTGGTGTTTTTTGTTTTGTTTTGTTTTGTTTGGATTACTGTTTTTAATTCTTTCGGTGTAAAAATTTCGCATGGCGCATCCAGGGAGTGCATAAACTTCTCTCCATCCAGATCTGGAGTGATGGCCGGTTGGGATCTGTTCAGTACATCAGTGAGTTTTCTACTAACTCTGCGATTGGTTAATTTCGTCACGAGGAAGATAACTGTACTCTGATTGGTTCAACGTTTCTAGAAAAAAAGTGAAGATCATTTTCTGATGCAACCAATCAAGGTGTACCACAAATTTGTACCAAGTTAAAAATAGAATAATAAACACTTCTGATAAATTAGATCATCATCATATGCCGTGCCGACTGGCGTTGGCTTTTATGCTTCTCCAGAGTACCCGATCCTTCATGCAGGCCATCAGCTCAGTTGGTGATCTCCTCTCACACTATCCCATCAGACTGTCCAGTATCATTTCTCTTGATCTTCCTCTTGATCTTCTTCCTTCTGTTTTTCCTGTTGTTATAATATTTTCAATGCCCCTCTTCTCATTGCATGTCCTATGAAAGTACATTGTCTCTTATTTTTTTTTTTACAAGATTTTTTGTCTCTCCAGCTCTTCTCATACATTCTTCATTAGTTATTGTTGCTGTCCAGGGGATTCGCAACATTCATCTAATAAATCACATTTCTGCTGCTTCCTATGATTTTTATGCAGACCTGCCTTTTGTCCATGATTCACTTCCATATAACAAGATAGGTTCAATATAGCATTTTAGGACTCATTTCCTAACATTCATTGATAAGGATGTGTTGGCTATTATGTTTCTCATTCTCTGAAATGCAGTCCATGCTTGGCCTATGATCTATAAATTAGATCACGCTTCGCCATTTAAAAATTAATGGATTTTTTCTTTACAAATGTTATTAAACTTTAAATTTAGCAGGCTCAACACGGGACGTTTGTGCGTCCCGCCTAGACTTTCACCGAAGCCGGGACACCAATCTAAAAATCGGGGCTGTCCCGCCTAAAGCTGGACGTATGGTCACCTTAGTGAAGTCGGACATTTTCTTCCGGAAAAAATGTCCTTGCTAATGTTCATATGGGAACTGTTATGATATAGAAAGGCCCATGATACTAAAAACAGATTTTTAAAATTGGAAAGTTTACCTTCCTATTAGTTCACATCAAACAGAAAGCACTGCATGATGTATGAAATATGCATTTGATTCCCTTGGGTACCCACTGAACATCGTAGAGGGGAGTGTTTATAGAGGCAGCGAATACTTTGGGCTTATATTCTGCATGTTCGTACTCATTCACTTCATCGTCGGTTTAAATTTGGCTATTTATACTCCTGTTTCTAAGAAATTGTTCAAAGAGACTACACTTAAGTAAGCAAGAATCAAGCAATAAAATGAACGGTTTGCCAAAGGCTGGTCTGAAAATAGAGAGTTTTTTTTTCTAAGCTTGTTGATTAGGAAGCGCCATAAGTATGCAGAACAAATGCACCAGAAACCACTTCAGTGCTTTAGAAATGGAAACATAATATCTTATATCTCATATCATTCCCGTGCCGTTAATGTCACATAGGGCTCGCAAGGTAGTTCGGTAATTTTTCCCGTCTTCGGCGAGTCTTTCAACCTCATCAAGGGATTTTATGTCTGTTAATCTGGCCTCTCTTAACAATGTCCTCTTTAGAGTTTCACGCCGTCTGCCTCTTTTTCTTCGGCCATGAGACTGGTTGTTGTTCAGTCATCTGTCTTATCTCTGCATTGTTCCATTTGATGCCGAGTATTTTCCTTAGGCATTTGTTTTCAAAAGAGTAATTTATTTTCTATTTCTTTAGTTTTTTTTCCAGCTTTCGCATGCATAAATGAGGGTGGATATTACATTTGAATTGAATAGTCTTAACTTGGTTTTTGTGCTTATAACTTTTGAATTCCATATGTTCTCAAGATTCTGAAGATCGATACTGCTTTTGCAATTCTAACTTCCTTTCTGGTGTCACCATTCTGGTCTATGTAAACATAATATGCTTGTACGTATATACATGTACGTCGTATGTTCAGAGCCCGCAGTAACGGGGTTTCAAATTATATCTTCTTTGTGTAAAAGCAGGCAAAAACAAAACAAAGGCAAAGGAAAATGTAGAGGACGACATGTTACAGTATATATAAAAGAAAACGTTGAGGACGACATGTTACAGTATATATAAAAGAGAACGTAGAGGACGACATGTTACAGTATATATAAAAGAAAACGTAGAGGACGACATGTTACAGTACATATAAAAGAAAACGTAGAGGACGACATGTTACAGTATATATAAAAGAAAACGTAGAGGACGACATGTTACAGTATATATAAAAGAAAACGGGACTTAACTTTTATCTTGATTGTTTACCTTGGGGGAAGAAGTTTCAAGCGAAATGAATCGCTGTACAGGAACCTCAGGAAAATGTCAAATGACCAACCGTCCCGTAGTGTACATTCCAATATTTTAAGGATTTATCCAGGGAATTATATTACTTTGGTCTGGACGCCTAAATGGCCCGTATTTTACAACATGTATCCCTTATTGTCCCGTATTCTCATCTTTGTTGGCTGTATTTTCGGAAATACCCAGAAAAAAAATTATCTTAGTGAAAAAGTTGCTTGTTGCTGTTAGGAAGAAAATTCAGTCTGTATATGTAAATACAACAAGCAGACGTGACTGACACATCTGTAGGCCAAGTTATAGGCCTGGCTTACTGGTTATAAGGAAGCATGGCAGGCACATCTGTAGGCAAAGTTATAGGCCTGGCTTACTGGTTACAAGGAAGCGTGACTGACACATCTGTAGGCAAAGTTATAGGCCTGGCTTACTGGTTACAAGGAAGCGTGACTGACACATCTGTAGGCAAAGTTATAGGCCTGGCTTACTGGTTACAAGGAAGCGTGACTGACACATCTGTAGGCAAAGTTATAGGCCTGGCTTACTGGTTACAAGGAAGCGTGACTGACACATCTGTAGGCAAAGTTATAGGCCTGGCTTACTGGTTACAAGGAAGCGTGACTGACACATCTGTAGGCAAAGTTATAGGCCTGGCTTACTGGTTACAAGGAAGCGTGACTGACACATCTGTAGGCCAAGTTATAGGCCTGGCTTACTGGTTACAATGAAGCGTGACTGACACATCTGTAGGCCAAGTTACAGGCCTGGCTTACTGGTTACAATGAAGCGTGACTGACACATCTGTAGGCCAAGTTACAGGCCTGGCTTACTGGTTAGAATGTTGGGTTCAAATTTTAAATTTAACTTTAAGTTACGGCGCAAATTGAGGCAAGTATTTGAAAGTAAGGGACATGTAGGCACTACAGCCATAGTAAACGATTCTTGGGACAGATTTCTTAAAATACTGGACTGTCCCGAATAATACGAGACGGTTGGTCATTTTAAAATAAGGGAAGCTGCAACTCTGAAACGGTTACAGAATAACTTTTTTTCTGACTTTTGTTTCTACGTTCTTCTTCCTTTTTTATTTTAAAAGACAGCCTACTTGAGCAGGAGCTTTTCAAGTTGACCAAAAACAAACATGGCTGTCTGCCGGTTATGAACGTACCTTTTCTCGTATAAAGCAGGCTTTACGGAATAAATTGAATCTTTTTACTGATTGTCAGGGATCCTCTACTACAACTTCCTCCATTCCCTCTCAAAACTAACTCCACCCCCACACAGGAGGTGACTGTTATATTCTATAATTAAAATAAACTGTGAGGAGGCGGGGGGGGGGGGGGTGTTGGCCATATGTTTTAAGACTGATAATCCTGACATTCAGTCCGCCCCTTCCCCCCCCCTTTCCAAGATAATCCTGATATTCAGCCCCTCCTCCACGATAATACTGATATTCACCCCCACCCCACCCCCAGATAATCCTGATATTCACCCCACCCCCAGATAATCCTGATATTCACCCCCCCCCAGATAATCCTGATATTCAGTCCCTCCTCCAAGATAATACTGATATTCACCCCCACCCCACCCCCAGATAATCCTGATATTCACCCCCCCCCCAAATAATCCTGATATTCCCCCCCCCCCCAAATAATCCTGATATTCACCCCCCCCCAGATAATCCTGATATTCACCCCCCCCCCCCCAAATAATCCTGATATTCACCCGCCCCAGGCAATCCTGATATTCACCCCCCCCCCACGATAATCTTGATATTCACCCCCACACCCATTTCTCCTCTATTTATTAGATCCTGGGCAGGAACCGAATTATAAACCGGTTCCTTCTGTTTTTCTAGTAAAAGCGGATACCCAGTCTCTACAAACTGAATCCCGGTTAACGATTAGTACCACCTTGGAACCGCTTTGAAATCAGAAACCAAACTGGTTCCAAATACGAGGAACAATTTTTTATAAATAGGAAACTACGAGGTTTTGGTACGGTAAAGTAAGATAAAAAATATTGTAGGATTAAACCTCGAAAAAATCGTAGACAAAGCACTTTAGTGAGACGTGAGAGAAAGTTACTAAAGACTATGTCAACAAAACACCTTTTTTGGGGTGCTAGTTGGCTAAGTCGAAAGTATGCTGTTCTCTCGTGGCTAGACGGCTGCTCGTCCTACCGGAGTCCGTGTTCGAATCCCAGGTAATTCTCTTGTGATTTTTCTTTCTCTCACGTCTCACTAAAGTGCTTTTGTCTACGATTTTTTCCAGGTTTAATCCTACAATATTTGTTCTCTTACTTTAACAAATACGAATAGAACCGCTCGCTGGCGGGCAACAGCGAAGACGGGCTTGCGGCTAATGGCGGAAAAGTGTTGTGAAAGTCCTGGTATCAAAACAAGAGGGACAGAAGGAATGTAACAGCGAATCCTATATGCAATACAAAGCTGCATTCGTGTCTATACATATAAAGAAAATCCTACCAAGAAAACTCTTAGTTTTTCTCTAACCGGTTTAACCTGTTTAGAAAGACTTCTGCTTACAAATATATTTACTGTTATTATTGTATGTTTTCAAAATGAAAACATGCGATCCCTAAGGTTTTCTTTGCGTACAGTAGTTGAATGACGATCTGGTATCACCTGTAACAACACCACAGTAATTGCAACATGGAACATCAGAACATTAACGGAACTTGAAAAATTGGAAAACATAGAACAAGAAATGAAAAGAATGAAAATTAACATCCTTGTTTTATGTGAAATGAGATGGACTGGAGCAGGAAGCCGAGATCATAAAGACTTCAGAATATATATTCCGGGGGAAACCAGTGTAGAAATGGAATTGGCATAATATTAGATAAGAAGACAGCAAGAACCGTGAAAGGTTTCTGGTGTATATCAGACAGAATGTTAATAGTTAAATCACAGGGCCATCCAATAGACACAAATCTCATCCAAGTATACTCACCAACTTCAGAAAGTTCTGATGATGAGATAAAAAAATTTTACAACAGTCTGGACATGGCAATGAAACAGTGCAAACCATGTGAAGTAAACTTTGTGCTGGGTGATTTAAACGCGAAAGTAGGGACTGAACAAGACAATGAAGATACTGGCAAGTATGGACTAGGATTCAGAAACAAAAGAGGAGAGATGTTGATTGAGTGGGTAGAAAAGAATAAAATGATAATAGGAAATACTTGGTTTCATCAACACCCAAGGCGACTATGGACAAATAATAACATACGTAACCAGACAGACACATTATGATCAACAGAAGATTCAGGAACTCACTAATATCCATGAAAACAAGACCAAACACAGATTGCAACAGTGACCACATCACAGTTGTAGGAAAGGTGAGAATCAGGCTAAACAGGTTAAAAGTAGCAGTTAAAAACAAAGAACTAGATAGAGAGCTGTTATGAAAAGATTAATACAAGAAAAATATAGGATCATAGTACATAATAGATATAATGCTACAGAGAAGATTGAAACGATTGATGAACAATGGAATATGCTCAATAGACTCTATTCAGCAAATATCTATTGAAATCCTACCTCCAAATAAAAGACACCCTAAACGGGGGCGGATGACAGAAGAAATTTTGCAACTAATGGATCAGAGAAGAAGTCTTAAGGAAGATAAAGATGAATATGACAAAATAAATAAAGAAATAAGACACAAATGCAATAAAGCTAAGGAGGAGTGGCTAAATAAGAAATGTAATGAAACAGAGACACACCATCATGGAAACACAAGAGATATGTACAAACAAAGGAGTTAACAAACAAAAGGGCATACAACAAGATTGGTTGCCTGAAGTCAAAGGTAGGGCATACAATAATGGGCAGAGATGAAATAATGGCAAGATGGAGCGAATACATTAGAGAACTCTATGAGGACAATAGAAGTGAAATAGATATACGAAATAATAATGAAGGGCCCCACATATTAAAAGCAGAAGTGGAACAAGCCATCAGACACGTGAAAAACAACAAAGCACCAGGACCAGATGAAATCACTAAGGAAGAATTGTAAGCATTAGGTGAGCTTGGCATAGAAATAATTACCAGATTGTTGAATGACATCTATAACAGTAACTATGTCCCACTAGACCTTTTATAATCAGTTTTCATTGCCCTACCAAAGAAACAAGGTGCAGATGAATATAAAGACTATCGAACTATTAGTCTTATGAGCCAAGTTACCAAAATCCTGCTTCTTATTGTTATGAGAAGAGTCAGGAGCAAAATAAAACCAGAAATTGCTGAAGAACGGTGTGACTTCGTCGAAGGAAAAGGTACAAGTAACACCATATATATATAAGAACATTGATAGAGAGATCAATAGAAGTAAAGACGGACCTATACTTATGCTTCATAGACTACTGTAAAGCATTTGATAAAGTGAGACACAAAGAAATTATAAGAATGGTGGAAGACATCAATATAGATGGGAAAGATCTGAAACTTATCAAAAACATATACTGGCAGCAATCAGCAGCAATGAAGGTTGAGAACCAAATAGGAGCATTCCAAGACATAAAATTGGGAGTGAGACAAGGATGTGTTCTATCTCCTGACCTCTTCTCCATGTACAGCGAAAACATAATGAGAAATATAGAGAACATGGCAGGAATATCAGTTGGTGGGTATAACCTTAACAACTTAAGATATGCAGGCAACACAGTTCTGATTGCTAAAAGCGAAGGGGAGCTACAGGCTCTTCTGGACGTCGTGGTTCGTGAAAGTAAAAAATAAAGGTCTCAGCCTGAACAAAAAGAAGTCTGAAGTGATGGTTATCTCAAAGAAATGAATACCACCAAAATATAGCATTACCATCGATGGCACAAATCTGAAACAAGTTTATAGATTCAAGTACGTAGGAACAATTATAAAAGCTGATGGGAAATCTCACAACGACATAAAAAGCAGATGTGCTCAGGCCAAGTCAGCATTCCAGAAAATGAGAAACAACTTGTGCAACGGAGCCATATCAATGGAAACAAGATTCCGAGTACTTAAATGTTACATTGAGCCAATCTTTTGTTTTATGGGTGTAAAGCATGGTCTATGAATAAGAGATTACAGCGAAAAATAGAGGCCATGGAGATGTGGTTTATAAAAAGGATGCTGAAGGTACCATGGACACCCAAGAAAACCAATGAGGAGGTTTTAAGAGAGGCTGGAGTTAAACAGCAAATTATAGCAAAGATCAGAGGCAGACAAGCGAGATTTATAGGGCATTTCCTGAGAAGAGGAAAACTGGAACACACTGTGGCAACTGGAAAAATTGAGGGAAGAAGAGACAGAGGAAGACAGAGAGAGAAGTTACTGAATGGGCTGTCAGTGTGGCTAGGAAGAAAGTCACCGGTGGATCTCATAATCAAGTCTAAAGACAGGGAATTGTGAAGAGAAGTGATCGCCTACGTCACGCGGCACGGCACTTGAATTGGATTGATCCCTAATGTGCAATTCACTGTAATCAATCTCTTCTCTTGTTCTATTCTCCAAAGCTTTCGTCTTCACTGGACATTAAAAGTATACGCTTCAAGTTAATGTGGCTAGACGCCTGGTCGCCCTACTGGAGTCCCTGCCCGGGCTCTCGGTCATTTTCTTCTTATTTTTCTTTCTGTCTTAAGTGCTTTCTCTACTTTTTTGTTTCCAAAATTAACCATCAACACTGTGTTCTGTCGCTTTAGTACTAAATGCAGTCGCACTAACGATGAAAATTATGCAGTATATTATTATTGTTATTATTATTATTATTATTATTAGTAGTAGTAGTAGTAGTAGTAGTAGTATTAGTAGTAGTGGTGGTGGTGGTAGTAGCAGCAGCAGCAGCAGTAGTATGGTAGTAGTAGTAGTAATAGTAGTAGTAGTATAGTAGTAGTAGCAGCAGTTGTAGTAGCAGTAGCAGCAGCAGCAGCATTAGTAGTAGTAGCAGCGCAGCACCAGTAGTAGTAGTAATAGTGGTAGTATAGTAGTAGTGGATTTAGGAAAGGAAGATCATGCATAGACCATATATTTGTACTTAGACAAATATTAGAACAGACAAATGAGTGGCATAGCACAACATATGCATTATTCATAGATTTTGAGAAAGCCTTTGACAGTGTCAACAGAGATGCACTGTGGAAAATCCTAAGATGGCATGGCCTCCCCCATAAAATAGTTAATGTAATCAAAGCCCTATACGAGGGTTTTCAGTGCAAAGTTATCTGTGGAGAACATACCTCCAGCAGCTTTAGGGTACAAACAGGAGTGAAACAGGGATGTGTACTATCACCAACATTATTTATCTTGGCAGTAGACTGGTTAATGAAGGAGGCAACATCAGACAAACGCAGAGGATTACAATGGACCCTTGACACAGTGCTGGAGGACCTTGACTTTGCGGACGACATTTGTCTATTATCAAGCAGTCACAAAGATATGCAAGATAAAATAAACAAGTTAACCCGGAATGCAAACAACATAGGACTAAAGATCAACGTAGGAAAGACAAAGTTAATGAAGCAAAATGTGAACAACAGAAATGTACTCAGAGTAGATAACAAGTTAGTGGAGGAGGTCAACGAATTTGTATACCTTGGCAGCAGAGTAGTAGAAAATGGAGACAGCACAGAGGACATCAACAGCAGACTTACTAGAGCAAACCAGGCTTTTGCAATGCTACAGAATATATGGAAATCAAATAAACTAAGCATAAATATGAAAATCAGGATATTTAAGAGTAATGTTCTAAGTGTACTACTCTATGGAAGTGAATGCTGGAAAATCACCAAAACCATAGAAAACAAGTTGAATTCTTTCCAGACTAAATGTTTACGTAGAATTAAAAAAATATTTTGGCCAAACACCATAAGAAATAACATCTTATTGGCAGAAATGCAGATGAAACCACTGACAACAATTATTGAGGAAAGACGCTGGCGATGGTTGGGACATGTGCTCCGAATGACTGACAACTCACTACCAAAAATAGCACTAAGATGGACACCACAGGGGAGCAGAAGTAAGGGTAGACCAAAAGAGACATGGAGAAAAACAACAGAAAGGATGTTGAGCAATAGAGGGCTCACCTGGGCAAGAGCAGAAAAAAAGGCGAAAGACAGGCATTTGTGGAAAACCCTTGCGGAAGCCCCATGTGCCCTGGGCACTTAAGGTTCAGAGAGAGAGAGATAGTAGTAGTAATATAGTAGTAGTAGTAGTAGTAGTAGTAGTAATAAAGCAGTAGCAGCACCAGCAACAGCAGTAGTAGTAGTAGCAGTAACAATAGTAGTAATAGTAGTAGTAGAAGTAGTAGTAGTAGTAGTAGTAGTAGTAGCAGTAGCAACAGTAGTACTAGTAATATAGCAGCAGCAGCAGTAGTAGTAGTAGCAGCAGCAGTAGTAGTAATATAGCAATAGCAGCAGTAATAGTAGTACTGGTAGTAGTAGTAGTCGTAACAGTAGTAGTAGTAATAATAGTAGTAGTAATATAGCAGTAGCAGCAGCAGAAGTAGTAGTAGTAGTAGTAGTAGTAGTAGTAGTAGTAGTAGTAGTAGTAGTAGTAGTAGTAGTAGTAATATAGCAGTAGCAGCACCAGTAGTAGTAGTAGTAATATAGCAGTAGCAGCACCAGTAGTAATAGTAGTAGTAGTAGTAGTAGTAGTAGTAGTAGTAGTAGTAGTAGTAGTAACAGACAAAAGAGCTAACAATAATAAATCTATGACTTTTGATGAAACAAGTAAAACATAAATTGGAAGCAAAAGCTATGCTATATTTGGAAAGATGCACTTTGCACTCTGGAAGACCAGAAAAACATGTAGACGCTTTCAGAAAAGTCGTAAGACATGGAAAACTATTTAGAACTACAAGAACAAGACAGACAAATTCCTTTACACGTGCTGAGAGACATCAGAGGTTAGAGGAACTATTAGTCGTCAGTAGCTCAGCAGGAAGAACGAACGAACGAACGAACATACTTTATTTTCAAAATGTTAAGAATTGGGCAGGCAGGCCTGTCTGACATTCTGCCCTTCATCATACAGCTTTCACTCAGTCACAGTCATTCAGCATTATGAGCATAATAATCATGGAAACACAAATGAATCGTTACATAAATAAATAATAAACTTATCTCATGAGAAAGAAAGAAAGAAAAGAGAGAAAGACAGCAAGAAAATAGGAAAATAAAAGCTACTGATGTGATTAGAAATATCACAGACAACACAAGATGGAGGTATCATGTGATTAGAAATATCACAGACACCGACAACACAAAATGGAGGTCTGATGTGATTATAAATATCAAAGACAGCACAAAAAGGAGGTCTGATGGGATGAGAAATATCAAAGACAACACAAAATGGAGGTCTGATGGAATGAGAAATATCAAAGACAACACAAAATGGAGGTCTGATGGAATGAGAAATATCACAGACAACACAAAATGGAGGTCTGATGTGATTATAAATATCAAAGACAGCACAAAAAGGAGGTCTGATGGGATGAGAAATATCAAAGACAACACAAAATGGAGGTCTGATGGAATGAGAAATATCAAAGACAACACAAAATGGAGGTCTGATGGGATGAGAAATATCACAGACAACACAAAATAGAGGTCTGATGTGATTATAAATATCAAAGACAACACAAAATGGAGGTCTGATGGGATGAGAAATATCACAGACAACACAAAATGGAGGTCTGATGTGATTATAAATATCAAAGACAACACAAAATGGAGGTCTGATGTGATTATAAATATCAAAGACAACACAAAATGGAGGTCTGATGTGATTATAAATATCGAAGACAACACAAAATGGAGGTCTGATGGGATGAGAAATATCACAGACAACACAAAATGGAGGTCTGATGTGATTATAAATATCAAAGACAACACAAAATGGAGGTCTGATGTGATTATAAATATCAAAGACAACACAAAATGGAGGTCTGATGGGATGAGAAATATCACAGACAACACAAAATGGAGGTCTGATGTGATTATAAATATCAAAGACAACATAAAATTGAGCAGACTACTCGAAAACGGCTTTTGACATGGCGCTATGTGAGTGAACATCCAGCGGCATGAGGGTGAAGATGTACTTTTATTTACACATTTCTCACTGATGGAAATGAAAAAAAAAACCTCTGGTAATGTAGAAGATACACATGTTCATTCGCGTAAAATACGAAAAAAAAAGATGTCTTACCTCTGGCAGACTTTTGAGTGCATTTAGTGGTACAATCGTGAAAATACCAGTAGAGCACAGTAATATCAGACACCAGCAAGACAACATTTTTTTTTTGGTAGTTACAGACAGACCTCTCCTGTCTGCTTTCTTCTCATGATCTGACTCGAGACAAGGATCTACCTGTCGCCCAAGATATGAAATGTGTGCAATCAGTGTAAAAATCTTCCCTTTTCCGAGCCAGTCATGCACAACAGAGTAAATTTAAACATGCAAAGTATAATATATAACATGTAAAATAGCATTTACATACAAAGTATAATACATAACATGTAAAATAGCATTTACATACAAAGTATAATATATAACATGTAAAATAGCATTTACATACAAAGTATAATATATAACATGTAAAATATTATCTATAACATGTAAAATATTATCTATAACATGTAAAATATAATATATAACATGTAAAATATAATATATAACATGTAAAATATAATATATAACATGTAAAATATAATATATAACATGTAAAATATATCTTATTCAGCTTTCCGGGCCATTAAGGCTCATTGCTGCAGATAAAGTTCGCCTCCATTCCTCTCTGTTCCTAATCTTCTCTCTCCAGTTGGAGACACCAATTTCTTTTATATCTTCTTCTATGTCGTCTTTCCATCTCTGTCTTGGTCTATGCCTTGGTCTTGTTTCCCTCATCTCTTGTGCATACATCATTTTCGTTTTCTGCTAAATTTCATTCTTTCTACATGCCCAGCCAGCGTAGTCTGTTCAATTTCAAGGCATTTATAATTCGTTGGGATTTAAATAAGTTTCAGTTCAGTGTTCTTTCTAGCTCTGCATTCTCCACTGTTGGTATCCTTTATCGGCCCAAAGATTCTTCTTAGGGTCTTGTTCTCAAAGAACTGCAATTGTTGTTCATCTTTCTTTGTCGTACTCCATGTTTCTGATCCATACATGACGGCTGGTCTTATTTTTTTTGCATACATTTTTCCCATTGCAACATATGGCTGTGAGACCTGGACACTTAACCAAACAGCTGAGAAACACATAAATGCTTTTGAATGTAAATACTACAGAAGAGTTCTCCAAATATCATGGACACAAAAAAAAAAAACAAATGTATCCATACTACAAGAACTTAATATTGAAGAAGGCTGGCTAGTAAAGAGGATTAAAGAGAGAAAACTTAAATATTTTGGACACATTAAACGTCATGATAATCTAGAGAAGACCGTCTTGGAAGGGTACATCATGGGAAAAAGAAAGAGAGGAAAATCAAGGTGAAGATGGCCGGAAGACATCGTTGATGATCTGCAAATGGATGCATCAGCAGCAGGCCATCTTGCTTACAACTGAGAGACATACAGGAGTGCTGTTAGGGAGGGAAATTCCACAAGGGACATGCAAATGAATGAATGAGATTGTTATTTTGGTGTTTTGGGACAGGATATTGAATTTTAACAGGTGTTGCAATGCAAGGTATATTTTATTCCCTATCTGTACTCTGATTTTAATTTCTTCTCTTACTATGTCGCTTCTGTTGAAGGTTGTGCCTAGATATTTGTATGTTTCTTCTTTCCTAATAATCATCTCTCCAACATTTATATAATCTGGATAATTCTGCCTCTGGTCTCTTGATATCTTCATATACTCTGTCTTATCTTGGTTAATGGTCAAGCCCACCTTCAGTGCCACATCTCTCAGGAGAATGCAGGTATTGATGACTTCTTGCATAGTTTCCCTCACCAGGTCGATGTCATCGACATATCCTAGTATATTAACTCGCGTTTCTGTACTGCTTTCTTCTTTCACTTTTCTGATGACCTTTTCTAGTACTAGGTTGAATAGTAATGGAGATAATGTATCAACTTGTTTTAAACCAGTTCTTATAGAGAAGGGTTCTGACTTTTTCCTTTATATATTACTATATTTTGTGTATCCTCCATACATTTTCTGGTCAGATTGATTAATTTATTAGGTATCTCAAATTTTCCATAAGCTGCTCCTATCTATGCTGTCATAGGCTTTCCTGAAATCAACGAAGATATTAAGTACTTCTTTTCCATATTCCCAATATTTTTCTGCTCTTTGACCTAGATTAAATATTTGGTCCGTGTTTGATTGATTCTTCCTAAAACCTTCTCACGGTATATTTTCGTTGTATGGTTTTAACCTATTTAGAAGTATAATAGATAGCATTTTGTAGCTTGTTTGTAGTAATGATATTCCTCTGTAGTTGTCACACTTGCTCTTATCACTTTTTAAATACTGGTATCAGTAATGATTCTCTCCATTCACTAGGGAGTTTTTCTCCTCCCTATATCTGTTGCATTAGTGCACATATCTGTTCATAAAGATTTAGGCCTTCTTCCTTAATCAGTTCTGCAGCAATTCCATCTGAACCAGTTGCTTTGTTCTTTTGTAGAAACGTGATACCGTAGATGACTTCTTTTAAGTCTGGTTCCTCTATTTCAGGTTCACACGCCTGTATTTCTTCCCATGGTAATGTCTTATAGACTCTTCACTGTTTAGTACTTTTTCAAAATATTCTGTCCATCTGGTACAGATTTTCTCTTCATTATTTATCATGTTTCCATTATTATCCTTCAAGCTCTGCAGAGGTTGTTTATACCCTTGCTTTACTGTTCACAGTTCTTTATAGAATTCCCTGCTTTTCTTATTCTGATGGCATGTCTGCATCTCGCTTACCCTGTCTTTCATATATTGTAGTTTTTGTTGACGAATAACTTTTTGAGTTTCTTTACATTGTGTATGGTACTTCTCCTCATTTGTTTGGTTGTTCATGTCATTCAACCATATCTGTCTTGCTGTTCTTTTTTTTTTATAACTGCCTCTGCAGAGTTCATTGAACCAGTTCTTTTTCTTAGTTATGGTCTTGACTCCCAGGCATTCATCTGCTGTGTTCTTTATAATGGTTTTTATATCCTCCCATCTATCTTTAATGTTTTTATTTTCTTCATTCCCTCTTGTGTTTATCTTATGTTTTAGCACATTTCTGAACTTTTCTTTAGCGTGTTCTCTTTTCAAAGCATCTCTATTTATTACTGAGCTTTTATTTAATTTACTATAACAATTTTCTTCAGTCTGAATTTTAGTTTAGCTCCCACAAGATAATGGTCGGTGCTGCATTCAGTCCCTCTGTAACTTCTGATCTGAAGTATGTTTGTTGTGTGCTTGGTATCAATTAATACATGGTCTGTCTGGTTGCATGTTAGATTATCTGAGGATTTCCATGTTTGTTTATGGATGTTCTTATTTTGAAAACGTGTGCTGCTTATTCTCATTCCATAAGCTTCTGCCATATTTATTAGTCTCCCTCCATTATCATTAGATGTTTCATGCAGACTTTCTTTTCCTGTGATGTGTCTGTGTGACTCCTCCTTTCCTATCTTTGCACTGAAATCTCCTAGAATTATCAGTATATCATGTTTCTGGGTCTTCTCTATTACCCTCTCTAACGTGTTGTAAAATTCGTCTTTGAGTTCATCTTCTGTATCTTCTGTTGGCGCATGCATATTAAACATTGTTATATTTTCCTTTGTTCCCTTGATGCGGAGGCCGCTGATTCTTTCATTGGTGGCACTGAAGCCCATCACTAAGTCCCAGACTTTTCTCTTGACAGCAGAACATGTCCCAAGTTCATGTCTTCCATTGGTAATACCTCAGTATACTAGTACAATTTCTCCTATCACTGTTATATCTTCACCAACCCACCTGATTTCCTGTAATGCTGTAACATCCATGTCATACCTACTTAGTTCACCTGCTAAATCTTTAGCTGCCCCTTGTCTGTATAAACTTCTTATATTCCATGTTCCAAACCTCATAATAAGAAAAAGAGGCAGACCGCGTGAAACTCTGAAGAGGACATTGTTAAGAGAGGCCAAATTAACAGGCATAAAATCCCTTGATGAGGTTGAAGACAGGAAAAATTGGCGAACTACCTTGTGAGCCCTATGCGATGTTTAACGGCACGGGAAGGATATAAGATATAAGATATAAGATAAAAAATATCATAATATTTTTGACGTTCCAAGGCCGTAATCCATTTTTATCTGTCTAATTTCGAGGCTTCTCTATCTGTTCCATAATAGTAATCATTTTTACGGAGATGGGGTCGTTGGCCCCATGCTCCAACCCCCAACCTGGAGGACCAGGGTGCAAGTTTTGTCTGACCCCTACCCGTGCAGACCTTCCTAGCTTGGTCAGACCTGCCAGGGGTAAAACTCCCGCTGGTATAGCTCTGGGGGTGGTCAGGATAGGCATGGTGGTACAGCTCTTGGGGTAGTCAGGGTAGGCAAGCTGGTACAGCTCTTGGGGTGGTCAGGGTAGGCAAGCTGGTACAGCTCTTGGGGTGGTCAGGGTAGGCAAGCTGGTACAGCTCTTGGGGTAGTCAGGGTAGGCAAGCTGGTACAGCTCTTGGGGTGGTCAGGGTAGGCAAGCTGGTACAGCTCTTGGGGTGGTCAGGGTGGGCAAGCTGGTACAGCTCTGGGGGTAGTCAGGGTAGGCAAGCTGGTACAGCTCTGGGGGTAGTCAGGGTAGGCAAGCTGGTACAGCTCTGGGGGTTGTCAGGGTAGGCAAGCTGTCACGTCACGACAAGGCACTTGCATCATGTGACAGAAAATATAATATATATCATGTAAAATATAACATACAGATGGTTGGTTAGGACTCCATGCTGATAACGATACTGAACAGAATTTATCAAAGGGGGCTGTTCTTCTCTCTCTCTCTCTCTCTCTCTCTCTCTCTCTCTCTCTCGCTCTGGCTCTCTCTCTTTCTCTCGCTCTGGCTTTCTCTCCCCTTCACTCACACACAAACATATACAAACACACAGACTCACACACACAAACACACACTCACACACAAACACACACTCACTCACACACAAACACACACAAACACACTCACACATAAACGCACACTCACACACACAAACACAAACACAACCTCACACACATAAAAAAATGCACAGACACACACACACTCACACTTTTGATTGCACAAGTTAAAGATTTAAATGACATTTCTCAGAAAACGAGGGTTGGGGGAGGGGAGGATTGACACAAAGAAATATTTTAATGGGAGAAAGAGGCCAAGAAACTGACAGGAATTAAGAAACTCTGAAATAAAAGTACAAAGAAGAGGCGGGAAAACTGGAGGATGAAAGAATATTGAAACAGAAACGAAGCAGGCGCAAACGAAAAAAAATCACAAGAATGTGACATAATCGAACATGGTAGACTGCAACAGTAGGTTTTGTGTTCTATTTTACGGCCCAATTTCTGATGTTTTGTTTCGTTTGATTTTTCATTGTCTTTTTTATGTTTGTAAGTGACATGTGTGGTGTGACCAATGTGTAACCATTCATTTAAAAAAAAATTCTGACAGATTTTCTGTTTTTACTGAAATCATTTGATGTCACTTGATAGTCTGCAATGCAAAAGTATAAAACTGTCAGGAAAGCGAGTTCTCGTAGACTTAAAACTTAAACAAAAACAGGAACAACTTTAACAACCACGCTTGTACCCACAAACTGTTCGTGTAGTCTCACGGAGTGACCTGTAACGGGAACTGAATCAGTGCAGGTGTCTGAATGATATCTTGTCACAATATCCATATGGATATCCATATACATCCATATATCCACATCCTCACTACATGTGAAGTGTTGCAGAGGCCCAGCTGTTCACAAGTTAATACTCTTTTCTTGTGAGTGTGACAATGTTCCTTTTTTTTTACCTGTGACAAGAATGTGACAATAATCCGTTCTTAACGATTATAAGATTGTGACATTGTTCCATTTTTAACTGTGACAAGAATGTGACAATATTTCATTTTAACAGTGATAAGAATGTAGCAATAATCCCTTCTTAACGATGGCATGAATGTGACGATATTCCATTTCTAACGATAAGTATGTGATAATAGTGAAAAATGTGATAATATTCCATTGTTAACGATGGTCAAAAATGTGATAATATTTCACTCCTAATCATAAGAATGTGATAATAACCAGCTGCTAATGATAAAATCAAAACAATTTCTAACTTCCGGTCTCATATATTTTTTCGAGTTACTTTCCCTGAACCAGCCGAATTACTGACATGTATAAAATAGGAAAAAAGTAGGAGCAGCTTTATTACTTAACGATTACAAAATTGTGACGTTTCGGCGTGAGCCTTAATCATACAAAAACATACAGGACGAAGAAATAGAGAGAGGAGATAAAGTATAGATTCACATGAATACTATTAATTTTTTTTAAAAAGAGTACTTAGCTGTAAATTGTAAGGTGTGGCTTGTCCGGCGGTGTGTGTCAGGAATGGATTTAGTAGAACGTGGAGACTGTTTAAATAGAGACCTGTGACATGTGGTCGGTGGGTTGTAACTGGGGGTGGTGGATGGGGAACCAGGGAGGGGAGAGAGTGACGCAATATTGACCTAGCTAGGAGAAATTGAAACAGATGATTGGGGAAGAGGGGTTGCAGAGTGATGCTGTGAGGAAGTTTGAAAAGTAAGAAGCGGTGGACTTAGTGGAGAGGTACTATAATGATTGAAGAAGACGATGTTACATGTAACTAAACAGCGAGTTTAACCCATGTGGTTCCAGCGTCCCATAATTTTGAATGCAGCGGTTCTCAAGTGCCAGGCGGCTTGCGTCATCTGCGTGACATTGTTTGATGGCTGTTACCAGAAAATCAGATTTGCCTCTGTGGTTGGGGCCATTGAAATGATTTGGGACTGGTTTCGATGCATGCTGGGCGATGTCGTACAGATGTTTTTGCATGCGGTCCCCTAATCTGAGGCCAGTCTCACCAGTATATGTTATCCTGCATCTTTTGCAAACGATGACATATATCACATTAGGGGACTCGCATGTGAATCCCTCATGAAGAATGAGGATAGTTTTGGGAAAGGTGATTGTTTTCGTTTCCCAAACTACAGGGCAGGTAACGCAGCGGGGGCGGTTACATTTTCTGGTGCCAACATATGTAAGGCTCTGCTTCAAGTGGCTGTGGACGAGGATGTCCTTAAGGTCTGGCTCACGTTTGTATGCCAATAGGGGTGGATCAGACATGTCCCGTCTCAGCTGTACACTGTATCCTCATGATGGCGAATCTACCTTGAACTAAAATAATGGCTCTTGTCATGTTGCGTAACGTGTTAGCAGATATGGCAGGGCCAAACTGGTTGGTAGAACAGTATCTTGTGCTTAGGTTGTTGACATATAGAGACCAACATTTCCGTACTTGAAATCTAATCCTGTACAAATGAGTAAACCGTAAGCGCGGAACATTACAAAGAACATCAAAGACGGGGAACATTATAAAGAACATCAAAGACGGGGAACATTACAAAGAACATCAAAGGCTGGGAACATTACAAAGAACATCAAAGAATGGGAACATTACAAAGAACATCAAAGACAGGGAACATTACAAAGAACATCAAAGACGTGGAACATTACAAAGAACATCAAAGGCTGGGAACATTACAAAGAACATCAAAGACGGGAAACATTACAAAGAACATCAAAGGCTGGGAACATTACAAAGAACATCAAAGACGGGGAACATTACAAAGAACATCAAAGACGGGGAACATTACAAAGAACATCAAAGGCTGGGAACATTACAAAGAACATCAAAGACGGGGAGCATTACAAAGAACATCAAAGGCTGGGAACATTACAAAGAACATCAAAGGCTGGGAACATTACAAAGAACATCAAAGACGGGGAACATTACAAAGAACATCAAAGACGGGGAGCATTACAAAGAACATCAAAGACGGGGAACATTACAAAGAACATCAAAGACGGGGAGCATTACAAAGAACATCAAAGAATTGGAACATTACAAAGAACATCAAAGACGGGAAACACACAAATCCTGTCTTCTGATCTGTTCTCACTTCATAGCGAGACATATCCTGTCTTCTGATCTGTTCTCACTTCACGGCGAGACATATCCTGTCTTCTGATCTGTTCTCACTTCACAGCGAGACATATCCTGTCTTCTGATCTGTTCTCACTTCATAGCGAGACATATCCTGTCTTCTGATCTGTTCTCACTTCATAGCGAGACATATCCTGTCTTCTGATCTGTTCTCACTTCATAGCGAGACATAGTGCAGGAAGTAATAAAATCAGTCACAAAAAATGTAAATGACATAGTGGTGCTGATAGATAGATAGATAGATAGATAGATAGATAGATAGATAGATAGATAGATAGATAGATAGATAGATAGATAGATAGATAGATAGATAGATAGATAGATAGATAGATAAATAGATAGATAGATAGATAGATAGATAGAATGAATGAATGAATGAATAATCTTTATTTTTCAAGGGTAAAGAATTGGGCACGCAGGCCTGTCTTACATTCTGCCCTTCATCACTCCATCTTTCATTCTTCCCACACACTCGATTTAATACAAGTGTACAAATTACATTAGGAACAAAAAAAAACATATCAAAAGAGTATAAGATTAAACTATTACATTCAAAGTAAAAGAGAAGAAGTAATTAACCTAATAAAATAGCTCTCTTACACACATACACGCACACAGACAGACATATACAGAAACAAAAATACATTTTCAATACACATCTTCTCACAAACATTAAAATAATTTCTAACAATATCTAACAAGTTACTTTAGTTACTATGTTATTTTAGTATTTGATGGCTGGCGAGTCATGAGTTGAGAGAGTTGTAAGCTTAGCCGGGGTGCTAAGTCTACAATTGGGGACATTTGGGGGAGGGACAGGATCTGAAACCCAACTGCAACCCCAAATCCATGGCCTACGTACTACCGTACTGAGTGGCCAGGCATAAATCCATCTCATCTACAACCCAGAATCTTCCCTCCAAGGATACTGTAAGCCAGTCATGCCGGGTATTTACATTCATTCAACCAGTGACATGACAAAGTCAAGGAATCAAAATAGATCAATATTTATTATACACACTACATATCATATCATATCATATCACACAACATTACATGCTCAAGACATCAACATATATCATCAAGAATGAACACGTATGATATCAATAATAATGCATAATACTCTAATATGTAACTGAATCGGTTGGGTCGGCTGGCCTGGGCTCTCCTGGTCCTCCTAAACAAAGCATACATTCATCTTAAAATGGTGCCAACGCACTGACTAACATATTCCAGCCACTGCTGCAATGAATCCACCCCCACATACTACACATTATCTCCATGATGTGCCCGCGCACTGAAATATCATGACTTCTAACTCCTTTTGTGCCAACGCACTGAAATATCATGACATATGACTCCTCTTGTGTCAACTCACTGAAATATCAAGACATAAATCCCCCTCCCCTGTGCCAACGCACTGATATATCCTGGCATAGCTCCCCATTTGTGCCAAATGCACTGAAATATCAACAGGAATCGGCAAAATCTCCACACACGACGATAATGATATGAAATACACAGCACATATTATATATTCCACACACATTAGATCGAACAGTATCAGGTGGGCTGGGAATAAAACACATGCGAAACGAATTCAGCCCCGCCATGCCTGCTGACCATCATAATTAATTATCCCCGCCTTGTATTTCCAATATTTATAGGCCTTCGACTTCCGGACGCGTGAACGGTGACGGTTTACCCCCACGCCGTACACTCGTGGGAATTCCGAGTGACCGTTCACAGAGTACTGGTCATTCTATGGAGGCATATAGGGAAGGGTGTTCCGGAGCTGAACTGCAGAGTATGCAAGGCTTTTCTTGTACATATCAATCATGTATTTAGGAAGAAGACAGTTTTTTAAACGCTGGCTATATTTAGTGCTATACGTAAACAGTGACCACAAGTAAGGCGATGTATTGTGCGACAGAATTCTGTGAACAAACTTAGCTTTGTTAAAAATGACTTTATATTTGAGGGGTAGAATTCTGAGTTGTTTGTGCTGATCTACAGTCTGCAATGTGTGCTTGTTACAAATCAGATTTAATGCTCGTTTGTGAAGTGAGTGGAGCCTTTTTGTGTTTGAGACTGAGCATCCATCCCAGATTGTAGAACAGTAATCTAAGTGTTTTTGTATGCGTGATATGTAGTATCGTTCTTGTGTCTTGGTCGATAAAGTGTTTGATTTTGGCTAGTTGGTAAACTTTCTTAGCAATAAAGTTTGTTAGGTTATGTACGTGAGAATTTCAAGTTAAATGCTGATCAATGCTGAGTCCTAGAGTTTTATGTTCATGAACATTTTCTATTGCCTTAGTCCCAGCACAAAGCTGTAGTGAAGTTTTTGTTGCACTCTGCAGTTTCTGTCTTGTAGTGATGGATTTTGTTTTGCTGGTGTTTATCAACATACCATTTTTATTACTCCATTTAATCAAAGGGTTTATATCATTTTGGAGCTTTGTCTGTAGTTTATTGATGTCATAGTCACTATTGTAAACAGTACAGTCATCAGCAAAAAGATCACATGAAGAGTGCTTTAAATATAGTGGTAAGTCGTTAATACAGGTAGCAAAGAGAAGAAGACCAAGAATGGAGTTTTGAGGTATACCGGTATCAACCACAAAAGAGTCAGATATTTTGTTTCTAAAGCAAACTACTTGTTTTCTACATGAGATAAAAGATGTAATGAGTTTTGTCAGGTCAGGGTGTAATCTATAACCTTCCAGCTTTTTTGCAAGAATTTTATGATCAATCATATCGAAGGCTTTCTTGAAATCAACAAAGACAGCACCATATAATTTGTCATCATTTATATTAGACAGCCAGATTTCTGTCATTTTAGCTAGTGCTGTATGGCAGGAGTGATTTGGTCTAAAACCTGACTGGCTGTCTATTATTAGATTGTTTTCCTACACGTGTAGAAGTGTTAACTTTTGTATGTTTTTTAAGAGGTTTAGATAATGATGAGAATAGATATGGGTCTATAGTTTGAGATGTCATTAGTCTCTCCAGATTTAAAAAGAGGAAAAACTCTGGCGAGTTTGAAAGCGTCAGGGAAGTATTGTTTGTCAATGCACAAGTTTTATAAGTATGTTAGTGTGTCTGTGATAACTGGTGCAGCATAGCGTATCTTGTTACTAATGTCATCACATCCTGCTGAGTTAGTGTTCTTTAAAGACCGGATGTAGTTATAAACCTCACCGACTGTGAGGAAAGGAATATTTAGTTGTTTTAGCTTTATACATTTACTGTCGCTGAAAGCTTTCAACACACTCAGGTCACAATTAGGGGTCGGTAATGAAGATTTTAGAATACTAATTTCTTCCCTAAAATGTTCACTGAAGTTAGTGTAAGTACGTTCACCATTAAGTATTTGTGGGTCAGAGTGCTTCCTTTTATTTACAAGAGAATTAATCGCTTTCCAAACTGATTTACTATCAGTTTTGTATTTCATTACATTTCTGAAGTATTTTTTTCTTTTCCTGCCTAATTAAATACTGCACCTTATTTCTAAGTGAACAATAGCTACTGAAATCTCTGCTTTTATGAGCTTCATCCCGTTTCCTCATGAATTGTAAGATATCAGGAGTTATCCACGGGGATTTTGTTACGTATTTTACTCTCATCTCTTTGATGGGGACATGCTTGTCAAAAATATTTCGAAATATCTCGATCCAGTATTCGAGAGCCTCATCTGGATTGGTTAACTGGTAAATGTATGTAAGAGGTGAAGCTTTCAGATCAGTTAAAAATAATTCCAAGTTAAATTTTTTAAAGTTCCTATATTTGTTGCTGATATGTTTGTGTTTAGGCATTTTATGCCCCTTATGTGTGTTTGTATATATATATATATATATATATATATATATATATATATATAGCTAAAAACGGTGGTCATATCACATAGAGTAAATATATGAAACTAAAAATGGTGGTCATATCACATAGAGTAAATATATCAAATTAAAAACGGTGATCATATCACATAGAGTAAATATATCAGACTAAAAGACACCAGCACGAGTAGATAAATCTGTTAGCGCGGAACAGCAATACAAACTGGCAGTGGACAATACAGAAAAAATAAATGGTGCTTTCTACCTTGTTTTGCGCATGTTTGAACCTTGAGTTGGCAAGAGCTGTCCCAGTTGCCGAGTAGCTTCGTGATATCACATTAAGCCGAAGGCCGCCATGCTTTTGTACATCTGTAGGAAAAGTCGAATGTATACTTCGCCCGCCTATAATATTTCTTCGTAGATTAAACTTGAAATACATTGTTTGGTGAGTAGGAAAATTTTTCTGCATTTTTTCCATAATTTGCAAAGCTTTTATGTGTAACAGTAAAGATTAATGAGGGAGCAGATGACAACCAACATGAAACACCTACAGGGTAGAGCATGGAGCCAATGGAACTAATATCTAGCAATAATAGTGACCTTACAGTGTATAAAAATAACGCAGTTGAAATGAGAAAAATAAAAGTATTAAATACATATGGTATAACACGAATCATGAAATTGAAACAGCAGTGAATCTAATGGCTAACAACAAAGCTGCAGGTGTATATTGAAATAACAGCCGAAATGTTTAAAGCTAACAGTGACAACATGAACCAACTACAAAAAGGCAGCCTTAGCGATTGCAATAACTGGAGAGGAGTAACCTTACTATCAGTTGTGTCAAAAGTATTTTGCAAAGTTATTTTGAAAAGAATTAAAGATTAATGGATGCTGCAATGAGAGAACAAGCAAGATTTCTAAAGGGGAGAAGCTGTCTTGCCCAGATCTTACTCTAAAAGAATAATATTTGAAGAACATATTGAAAAGCAAAAACCATTAATCCTGAACTTCATGGACTTTAAAAAAGACATTTTATAGCATACACAGAGATTCAATGTGGAGAATTTTAAGAATATATGGAATACCATCTAAGACTGTCAACATTATTAGAGACCTCTACAATGGATATATTTGTACAGACGAAGGAATGAGTGAATGGTTCCAGATTTAAACAGGTGTGAAACAAGGATGTATATTATCTCCCTTGCTTTTTTGGAATTGCCATAGGCTTCATAATGAAAAAATCCAGCACTGGTAAAACAGGGATTGATTGGGTTCATGAGACCTGACTGGAAGATCTTGATTTTGCAGATGATGTAACTCTTATCAGTGACAGTGTGAAATCAGTGCAAGAAAAAACAGATACCCTGTCTTTAATTGCTAGTAAATTAGAACTTGAAGTTAATAAGGATAAAAGAAAAATAATTAAACTTCTCATTAACCTTGAAGGAAAAATATACGTAGAAGGAACAGCTGTCGAAGAAGTAAACCAATTTGCATTTCTCTGCAGCCAGTTGCATACATAGGCCGTATGCTGATGTTGCTACAAATCCTCTTGCTCACACTTCTACAGCTATCACTTTTGCCCTGACTCCTGCCCCCTGCCTCAGTTGCTTGAGCAGATCATTGTAATTCTCACATTTGAATAGATGCTGCTCCTCTATTATTGTTTCGTACAGAACCATAAGCTCGATCATTATTAGTTTCTGTTTTTCTATGGAGTACATTACAGTGTCTGGTTGCATTCCTGTGTTCTTGATGGCAGTTGGGTATTCTCTTCTTCTTGGTAGGTACGCTATCACATCTCAGTCATTCCACCATCTAGCAGTGATGGTAAGGGAATGTCCCTGATTTCAATATTCAATGTCGTACCAGCACCTATGAAGTATTTAGGTTGGACCTCAACTCTTTTGCTGTTATTTGCTTTATCTTTTGCCCTGTCTACAATGGCTACTAGTTTCTGCAGCACTCTGTTGTGCCACCAGGTGTAGTGTCCTTGACCTAATGATACTCTGCATACTGACAGCACATGTTCCAATGTTTGCCTTTCATTGTAGAGAAGGCACTTTGTGTCTTCTGATACACCTCATTTGTATAGGTTGGAGCCTGTGGGCAGAAAGTCATAAGTAGCTCTGATGATGAACTGAGTCCAAGGGTGCCATTTTTCAGATGTCATTCCATGTTAGTGATCTCTGCAGGACTTCCTCCCTTTACTTATCTTGCTGTGCTTGTTGGACTGCCTTCTGGACCCGCTTGTCATCCTCTGAATTCCTTATTTCGCTGATGATCATATCCCTTCTTTCCTTATAGGAGGCCTTTGACCACCATTCAATTTCACCATGACAAAATCCCCTTCTATTGGTTTGGGTGTATCCTATTCTTTCAGCTCCTGTGTTTCCCAGATTGTGGTCACTTCCTCACTTACTTTCCATTTTTTAAGTGTTGGCTGCACTTCTCTTACCACCAGATCTGTAGATTCTTGTAGCATCATTGCAAGCCTTGACTTTCCTACCTTGTATTCTTTGACCACAGATTTGAATGATAGCTGCAATTTGCACTTCTTGCAGTACAGTGCTATATCAGTTAATCCTGGTTGTACACCCAGCCACCTTCTTATGGATTTATTTATCTTTCTTTCGACTGCCTCTACTGTGCTGGTACTTACTTCGTAAATGAGTAGTGGCCACATCAATTTTGGAATCAGCATGAACTGGAGGCACCATGTTTTGAACTTCCCCAGCAGCCTGCTTTTGTCTATGATGTTCAGTCCATTCTGTGTTATTTCTATGACCTGCTTCACTGTTTTTGAGTCTTTCATGGAAGCATCTTATACTCTGCTGAGGCTCTTCACTGGCTGTTCCCCTACAGTTGGGATTATTTGATTTGCCACTGTGTATGATCTTTCTATCACTTACCCCTTTATGAGTGACAGGCTTCTTGACTTTTTTGGCTTGAAGCTCATGCGGCACCATATTATAAGACTATCCAAACGCTCTAACATCTTTCGTGCCTGTGCTTCACTGGTTGTTGTTGTTGTGTCATCCATGAATGCTGTTAGTGGTGGGATCTGGCATCCATTTCTGAACCTTGGGCCTTCTGCTGCTCTCAGGATTACTTGCATGACTAGTACGAACAGTATGGGATATATTGTACAGCCAATTGCAGTTCCTACCTGGAGCTCAATCCATTTTGTAATATATTCTGATGTTCCAAATCTCATAAGGAACCCTGTGAAGTACATTTTCAGCATCTTCGTGATTTCTTTTGGCACATGATACATGTCTAATGCTAGCCATATCACCTGGTGCGGTACTGAGCCATACGCATTGGCTAGGTCAAGCCATATTACCTGTAGATCTTGCTTTCCAGATCTTGCCTGTTGAATAGCTTCCCAAATTATTGAACCATGCTTGAGACATCCTAGAGAACCTGGAATTCCTCCCTTCTGCACCAATGTATCAACATAACCATTATCTAGGGGGTATGTTGTTAGTCTCCTTCCCATCTTGGAGAAGAATATCTTTCCTTCCACATTCAGAAATGAGATCAGTCTGAACTGGTTGATTTCAGTGGAATTCTGCTCCTTGGGGATGTATACTTCATTAGCCTTTTTCCATTCTTTACTTGTGAGTCCCTTGGTCCATGCTGTTCGTAGGAGTTTATGAAGCTTCTTTAGTACTTTGGGGCATCTTTTGTTTAGTATGTAAGGGACGCCATTTGGGGTTGGTGCTGACTTGCCTTTAGCTTTTCCTACGATGCTCTCTACTTCTTCTTCTTCGTCGTTCGCTTCTACCACCAAGACCGCCCCGCGATCCTACTGAATTTACGCCTTTGGTCCACGTTAAGTCCTGTGGTCCCCGAAAGGACCACACGGGATCCCCAAGAGGACAACATGGGGTTCAGAGTATCGCAGGGCTTGAGCCTGTAATCTTGGTGGGTCCCGGAAGCGGGATTGCGTGACACCGTGGTTTTCGTTGCACTAGTTTAGTCTAGAGTTGGACTTTCTCACCGGAAGACCTTGATGTGTTTTGGATATCAGTATATCCCGGCTGGGTGAGAGGTGTTAGCCCACCTAGGCCAGAGTTGGACTTTCTCACCGGAAAACCTCGACATGTTTTAAGATACCCATGTATCATCGCCAGGTGAGAGGTGGTTGCCCGTCCAGTCCAGTGTTGGACTTTCTCACCGGAAAACCTCAGCGCAATTAGGATATGCATACATCCCCGCCGGGTGAGAGGTGGTTGCCTGTCTAGACTGCCCTGGTCCAGTGTCTCCGACTTCAGCATTTTGTGGTCTTGGCCGCTACCCTTCCTAGTTGTGACCAGGATGGAGCTTTTGTCCTGGAGGATGAATCCTCACCACTAGTGACTTCCGCCCCTGGGTTGAGCCGGTTTAGGCATATTGTCCCAGTATGGGCGTGTTTGAGACGTGACCAACCTCTAGAGCGGAGGTGGCATGACATGCCTAGCCAGCAAGTTTTACCCCTCGTGCATGCCGGTTTAGGCATATTTCACCAGTGTGGGTGTATTTCGGACGTGGCCGGCCTCTAGAGCAGAGGTGCCATGGTATGTGTAGCTCTCACGGCGATACTACTGAACATAACTGATTAAATTTCACTTTATCCTTTTCCTTCACCTTTTCACATCGACGCCACACAGCAACCCTGATTGCTTTTCCGCATTTTCCTCCTTGGGCAGGAGGAGCTTCACTCCACGCGCGGCATCCGAGGGGTCTCGCCAGCAGTGTCTTAACCTCTGGGTTAGGCCAGTTCAAGCATTTCACCCGATATGAGTACACTTGGGACGTGGCCGACCTCCGGACCAGGGGTGCCGTGATTTGACTGTTTGCTTCGCTTTGTCCTTTCTACCACCTTTTCCACAGTGGTGCCGTGTGGCAACCCATTTGCACCTTTCTTCATTGGCTGGGAGGGGCCGGTGACAGCAGCTGAAGAATCTCGCCAGCAGCGGTAGATGAGCTGCCAAACGTGCCACTCATCTGCCCTAAGTGTCTGGTTTTCAGGCGCCGGATATTCGCCTTCGCCCCTTCTCCTGTCAGTTTGAACAGTTCTGCCATGGGAGGGCCAGGAGCTGGACTTGACTGCCGGAGGCTGTTTGAGACGCATGGCGTTGGAGTGGAGAGCGAATTCTCCACTCCACCTCCGGCAATAACAGTCCTTAGAACCTCTCTACTTCTTGTAAGGTTGGTGGGCTGGATTTGAATTTGCTGCCTGGTGCACAGGGCCACATTAGACCTTTCATCTGCTTGAGAGGTGTATGCTGATTTTTATCAGAGTATGTCTTGCTCAGATGTTCCTTGAGCACCTCCTTACCTGCTTACTTGATTTTGCTGCTTGGCATACCTGATCTCTGTAGAACTTCTCTCTTGTGTATCAGCTTTCTCTCTTCCTTTTACATAGTCTTTCAGCTCTGCAAAGGGCATTGTGCTGGGATTTTAGATGCTGCCAAACCTGTCTTAGTCCTTCCTTTTCTGATTCATGTGGTTTCTTGAACATTTTACAGGCATGGTTCTTCTGCTGTCTTATTGCTTCTATTTTCCTCTGTCTTCTGGACTTTCTTGGTGTTACTTTTTCTCTTTTTGCCTGTTTGGTTCCAAACTCTTTGTGGCAGTGAAGATTTATGATGTTACCAAATGCTTTCAGTTTTTGCTCAGGTTTCTCCCTCTTAGCTGTTTGTCAACTTCTTTGCATAATCCTGTGTCCAGATTTTCCCATATACTTTTGGCACTTGCTGGTGGGAAGTTAATTTTGTCTCTGGTCTCATCAGAGAGCTGCATTGCCTCACTGCTGCTTGACTCAACCTGAATATTCTCTGGTATTTGGGCTAGAAAACCCTACAAAGTACCTGTTCTAATGGACCGACATTTCCAGAACCAACTGCAGTGGGCAAACCAGCATCGTCATTGGACTGTTGCAAATGATTGGAGAAAGGTTTGGTTTAGTGATGAATCATTCTTTCTGGTCCAGTGACATGATAGACGGAGAAGAGTTTATCGCAGAGTCCATGAGCTCTATGCCCAGAGCTGCATGGATGAGGCTTCTCCACATGGTGGTGGAGGTGTCCTGGTGTGGGGGATGATCAGCTTCATGGGAAGAAGTGACTTGGTGCAAACTGAAGGACGCCTGAATGCTCAACGATACGTTGCTGAAATTTTTCCTCCTCACATCCTTCCACTTCTGGCTGCACCAGGGTTAATTTTTCAGCAGGATAATGCTCAACCTCATGTGGCACAAATCACCACCCAGTTCCTTGCTGACAACAATGTCCAGACCATTCCATGGCCATCCATGTCATCAGACACTTATGGGATGAACTCAACAGACAAGTCTGCCAGTGAGACGTGGCAACAACCAATCTACGACAGTTGTCTCTTGCATCGTGGGAAGAGTGGGCAGCCATCCCACAACAACAGATCCAATGGCTAATCGGATCTATGTCAAGGAGATGTCGTTCTCTGATACAGGCCAGAGGAGGCCATACACTTTACTGAAACGGAGGCTTCAGTCGCAAAGAATATAAGTCCAAATCAGATTTAATGAACATCATTTCATTGTTAAAGTCTTAAAGTTTCTTCATGCCAGGATTGAAACATTAATTCCGTAGAATAAAATTTTGATACAAGTTTGAAATTTGGTGTCCATTACGACTACAGTAGTGTTGCATTTCTTTTTTTGAACAGTCTATATTTAGAAAAGGGATTGGAAACATCATTCAGCCATAGGATTAGATTAAAAAAAGGGAGAGATTTGATAAGTTGGCTGTCTACCATCGTTCCTTGTATAACTTGGAACTGGATTATGATAAGTGGTTGGTTCTAAGGACTGCAAATGCGCCACAAACAGCCTCTGGCAGTCAGGTCCAGCTCCTGGCCTTCCCGTGGCAGAGCTGTTTGGACTGACAGGAGAGGGGGCGAGGGCGAGTGTCTGGCGCCTGAAAACCAGTTACTTGGGGTGGATGAGTGTCACGTTTGGTAGCTCATCTGCCGCTGTTGGCGAGATCTTCAGCTGCCGTGCGTGGAGCGGTGCTCTTCCCGGCCAATGAAGAAATTTGCAAATGAGGTTGCCGCGCAGCATCACTGTGGAAGGGGTGGTTGGGAGAATGGGGCGAAGCAAACAGTCAAATCGCGGCACCTCTGGTCTGGAGGTCGGCCGCGTCCTGGGTGCGGTCATATCGTGTGAAATGCATGAACCGGTTTGTCCCAGAGGTTAAGTCACTGCTGGCTTGACTTTTCGGATGCCGCGCGTGGAGTGAAGCTCCTCCCGGTTAGGGAAGTAAATACGGAAATAAAGGTTGCTGTGCGGCGCCGATGGGAAAAGGTGGTGGAAAGTGAAGTTTAACCTGGTATGTCCAGTAGTATCGCTACGAGAGCTATACCACGGCACCTCTGCTCTAGAGGCCGCCTACGTCCGAAATACACCTGCACTGGTGAAATATGCCTAAGCCGGCACACACCAGGGGTGGAACTCGATGGCTAGACATGTCATGCCACCTCCGCTCTAGAGGTCGGTAACGCCTGATAAACACCCATACTGGTTAATTTTGCCTAAACCGGCTCATACCAGGGGTGAATCTTGAAGGCTATGAATGTCACAGTACCTCTGCCCTAGAGGTCGGTCCCGTCCCAAACATGCCCATACTGGGAAATGCCTAAACCGGCTCAACCCAGGGGTGGAGGTCACTAGTGGCGAGGATTCGTCCTCCTGGACAGAAGCTCCATCCTGGTCACAACTAGGAAGGGTAGCGGCCACGACCGCAAGATGCTGAAGTCGGAGACACTGGACCAGGGAAGTCTAGATGGGCAGCCGCCTCTCACCCGGCGGGGATGTCTGCGTATCCTAATCACGCTGAGGTTTTCCGGTGAGAAAGTCCAACCCTGGACTGGATGGGCAACCACCTCTCACCCGGCGGTGATACACGGGTATCTCATAACACGTCGAGGTTTTCCGGTGAGAAAGTCCAACTCTGTCCTGGGTGGGCTAACGCCTCTCACCCAGCGGGGATGCACTGATATTCCACTGATATTCCAAACACGTCGAGGTCTTCCGGTGAGAAAGTCCAACCCTAGACCAAACTGGTGCAATGAAAACCACGGTGTCACGCAATCCCGCTTCCGAGACCCACCAAGAATACAGGCTAAAGCACTGTGATACTCTGAACCCCTTGTGGTCCTTCGTGGAACTCATGTGGTCTATTTTGGACCACACAGGGGACCACCGGACCTAACGAGGACCACATGTGTGAATTCAGTAGGTTCACAGTGCGGTTTTTGGTGGTAGAAGTGAACGAAGAAGAAGAAGAAGAAGAAGCAATACAAACTGATGACACGTGCGCAGCAGAAATCAAATCAAGAATACCAAAAGCAAAAGCAGCCTTTTTTATGGTACAGACAAGACAATGAGAGGAAGCTCTTAACAGTTAAAAAGCTACAGTTCACGTACCGTTTTGTGAGAATGGAAAAAAAAAAGAAATGTTTTCGAGGGGAAAAGAAAACATGGCGGTCAGAAAAACACATAAAAATCTTCTCAGAGAAGTTTCAGAATATCGAACTCTTGTATCATTTTGTGTTGCGGCCGTGGCCTAGTTCTAAAGAAGTGTAATGGCGCACGCAAATGCTGGGCGTGCCTAGGCAGCATACTGGGGGACTAACGTCTGCATCATGAAAGTGTTAGTTACACTCCGCCACATCTCCACTTCGTTACGCTGATATGCTCTATGTAATTTGATTAACCAGGACTGACAAAGCACTAGATTCATACACAAACTTGAGACATAATCAACATTTGAACTTCTATCAACTCCACGGTTGTGACATAGCATAGATCAGTCGTCACATAATTCCAGCAGTTACAAGAGAACATGTTTATTAGTGAAACCCCAGTGTTAGTGCATGTTGCCAATGGAAGTGGAATGAAAAGGCTGACTGAAATCACAAAAACATGAAATAAGTGTTGACGCCATGGGACGATCTTTCTCATGGCAAAATAAAATGTTAAAGGACCTTTCTAATTTCTTACAACAGAAAACACAACATACTATCTCAATTTGAATTCATCATTTGTTAGCAGGGACAATCTACCCAACTTCACATAAAAACTAGACAAACTGTCCTAAAAAGGATATATTAACCAACTCTAACCATTCCCTTACAAAGAGACAAACTACAACCTAAACTCTACATTTTTGACAACCCAACTAAAAAGTACTAACTCTGAAAGAGGAACTTGTTTGATCCTACATTTTCGAACTTCCTTCCTTGCTGGTCTCAACCACTTTTATTTCTTCACGTCTGATCTTTTCTTATGTGTCTCTTTCAATTCGTTCACAGTGTGTACCAATACGTGCAAACTTTACATCACCGATTCGCTTGCTGTAAGTTTCTAAACTTATCTCTCTACAGTACAGACGACACTTTTTTCCCTTATCCAAACTATTTACCTATCCTATTCTGTTACATCTGCTTTTTACTCTGAACGAACAGGATTGAAAGTTTCAGGGGAATGTAGATGGAATACGTTCAGTTCTCTATTTCGCCACATCTAAACAGTGTATATATGTACCAAACATTTCCTTATATATAGCGTACTTAATGATTCATCTGTGTACTCTTTTTTTTAGTGCAGTTATTACTGTTGTTAGTATTATTATCAATAATAAATATTATGTTACATAATATTATACAATGTCTGAGTGCGAAGTGGTTAGTGCACTGGTCTCTCATGGCGAAGGTCGGGGTTTTGAATCCGACCGGAGCCACCCCAGTCACCCAGCTGTAGAAATGGGTATCCGACTTCTTCTGGAGTTGGGGAAGGAAAGGCGGCAAGGCGTGATACTGACCATATCACCCTCTAGTGTGCTGACAGGTCAAGGAAAATATGGGCACTAACACCATATCCCTATGTGCCTCTAAGGCATGACAGGATTACCTATACCTTTACCGTTACCTTTTTATAATGTAAATAAAAGGCATGCGCTGGAATGAAGAAGCAGTCATCAGAGTAGAAAATATTATAGGCAAATAGAGTGAGGAGTTAGGCGGCGTTGTGTCATATCACCAGATGTGTTCTTACTGTACAGTGAAAACATCAAGACAGAAATAAAAAATAGACCAGCAATTCGAACTGGTGGAGGCCGCAGCGTGAATAATCTACGATATGTATATGATACTTACTGTGAAAATAGCCTACAGATATTATATAATAATAAAAGAATTTATAATTTAGAAGTTATATAGTAATAAAAGAATTTATAATTTAGAAGTTATACAGGAAACTCTACCGTAGAGAGCGGAACAACAACACAACTCCTTCAGATCATCAGACAAGTGTTTCGGCCCTTTAAACTCCTGACACTCTAAGTCTCATGATTATTTTTCTTGTGAGTTGTTGCTTTTTTTTTCCGGTCCCGGGATCGAACCCATGGTCTTCCAGTTGGCACTGCACTTTTTGAAGTGCGTCTTTAGCGATTTAGCTACGGAGGACTGGTATTGGTTGTGGCAAATGAAATTACTTATGTTCCCAATGCTTGTTTCGCATACTCCACAGCCAGCACGAGGCCTTTTCTACTGTTTCTGAAAGGGTTTTCAATGCCCTTGCTCTTGCTTGTCCCTTTATGCCCAGTTGCTTACATAGGTCATATGCTGATGCTGCTATGAATCCTCTTGCTCCCACTTCTACAGCTATCACTTTTGCCCTGATTCCTGCCCCCTGCCTCAGTTGCTTGACCAGGTCATTGTACTTCTCCAATTTGAATAAATGCTGTTCCTCTATTCTAGTTTCATATGGGACCGTAAGCTCGATCATTATTAATTCCTGTTTTTCTGTGGAGTACATTACAATGTCCGGTCGCATTCCTGTGTTCTTGATGGCAGTCGGGTATTCTCTTCTTTCTGGAAGGTCCGCTGTCACTTCCCAGTCATTTGTACCATCTAGCAGTGATGGTAAGGGAATGTCCCTGATTTCAATATTTGATGTCGTACCAGCACCTATGAAGTATTTAGGTGGGACCTCAACTCTTTTGCTGTTATTTGCTTTATCGCTTGCCCTGTCTACGATGGCTACTAGTTCCTCCAACACTCTGTTGTGCCACCAGGTGTACCGTCCTTGCCCTAAAGACACTCTACATGCTGACAGCACATGTTCCAATGTTTGCTTTTCGTTGCAGAGGGGGCACTTTGTATCTTCTGATACACCCCATTTGTATAGGTTGGAGCCTGTAGGCAGAAGGTCATAAGTAGCTCTGATGATGAAGCTGAGCCTCAAGGGTGCCATTTTCCAGATGTCATTCCATGTTAGTGATCTCTGCAGGACTTCCTCCCATGTTGTCCATTGGCCTTGTTGTGATTGTTGGACTGCCTTCTGGACCCGCTTGTCATCCTCTGAATTCCTTACTTCGCTGATGATCATATCCCTTCTTTCCTTGCAGGAGGCCTTTGACCACCATTTGATTTCGCCATGACCAAATCCCCTTCTGTTGGTCTGGGTGTACCCTATTACTTCTTTCAGCTCCTGCGTTTCCCTGGCTGTGGTCACTTCCTCACCTACTTTCCATTTTCGTCCAGTTTTAAGTGTTGGCTGCACTTCTCGTACCACCAGATCTGTAGATTCTTGTAGCATCATTGCAAGTATTGTTTTTCCTACCTTGTATTCTTCAACCACAGATTTGAATGGCAGCTGCAGTTTGCTCTTCTTGCAGTACAGCGCTACATCAGTTAATCCTGGTGGTACGCCCAACCACTTTCTTATGGCTTTATTTATCTTTCTTTCGACTGCCTCTACTGTGCTGGTACTTACTTCGTAAATGAGTAGTGGCCACATCAGTTTTGGAATCAGCATGAACTGGAGGCACCATATTTTGAACTTACCCAGTAGCCTGCTTTTGTCTATGATGCTCAGTCCATTCTGCGCCATTTCTATAACCTGCTTCACAGCGCTTGAGTCCTTCATGGATGCATCATATACTCTGCCAAGGCTCTTCACTGGCTCTTCCCCTACAGTTGGGATTATTTGATTTGCCACTGTGTGTGATCTTTCTATCACTTTCCTTTTCATGAGTGACAGGCTTCTTGACTTCTTTGGCTTGAAGCTCATGCGGCACCATATGATAAGGCTGTCCAAACGCTCTAACATCTTTCGTGCCTGTGCTTCACTGGTTGTTATTACTGTTGTGTCATCCATGAATGCTTTTAGTGGTGGCATTTGACATCCATTTCTGAATCTTTGGCCTTCTGCTGCTCCTTCTGCTGTTCTCGGGATTACTTGCATGGCTAGTACGAGCAGTATGGGAGATATTGTACAACCCATTGCAGTTCCTACCTGGAGCTCGATCCATCTTGTAGTATATCCTGATGTTCCAAACCTCATGAGGAACCCTGTGAAGTACCTTTTCAGCATATTTGTGATTTCTTTTGGCACATGATATATGTCTAGTGATAGCCATATCATCTGGTGTGGTACTGAGCCATACGCATTGCCTAGGTCAAGCCATATTACCTGTAAATCTTGCTTTCCAGATTTTGCCTGCTGAATAGCTTCCCAAATCATTGACACATGCTCGAGACATCCTGGGAAACCTGGAATTCCTCCCTTCTGCACGGATGTATCAACGTAACCATTGTCTAGGAGGTATGTTGTTAGTCTTTTTGCCAACACAGAGAAGAATATCTTTCCTTCCACATTCAGAAGTGAGATCGGCCTGAACTAGTTGATTTCAGTGGAATTCTACTCCTTGGGGATGTATACTCCGTTAGCCTTTTTTCTATTCCTTACATATGACTCCTTTGGTCCATGCTGTTCGTAGGAGTTTACGAAGCTTCTTTAGTACTTCAGGGCATCTTTTGTATAGTATGTAAGGAACGCCATTTGGGCCTGGTGCTGACTTGCCTTTAACTTTTCTTACAACGCTCTCTAAGGTTGGTGGGCTGCATTTAAATTTGCTGCCTGGTGCACAGGGCCACACTAGACCTTTCATCTGCTCGAGAGGTGTATGCTGATTTTTATCAGAGTATGTCTTGCTCAGATGTTCCTCGAGCACATTCTTACCTGCTTTCAGCGTATCTGATTTTGTCTGATCAAATAACTGCTTGGCAAATCCGAAGGGATCTCTGTAGAACTTCTCTCTTGCGTATCTGGTTTCCCTCTTCCTTTTACATAGTCTTTCAGCTCTGCAAAGGGCATTGTACTGGGATTTTAGATGCTGCCAAACCTGTCGTAGTCCTTCTTTTTCTGATTCATGTGCCTTCTTGAACATTTTCCGGGCGTGGTTCTTCTGCTGTCTTATTGCTTCTATTTTCCTCTGTCTTCTGGACTTTCTTGGTGTCACTTTTTCTCTTTTTGCCTGTTTGGTTCCAAACTCTTTGTGGCAGTGAAGATATATGATGTTACCAAATGCTTCCAGCTTTTGCTCCAGGTTTTTTCCTCTTAGCTGTTTGTCCAGTTCTTTGCATAATCCTGCGTCTAGGTTTTCCCATATGCTTTTTTCACTTGCTGGTGGAAAGTTAACCTTGTCTCTGGTCTCGTCGGAGGGCTGCATTGCCTCCCCGCTGCCTGACTCAACCTGAATATTCTCTGTACTGTGGATTATATCCTGACAGAGGTCTTCTAATGTCTTATCTGAGACTGGCGTCACAGTGCACTGTTGAGTATTGGGCAGCAAGGAAGCACCACATCCCTTCTTCGTTCTGTGTATCTTCATGCCACGTTGAGTGTTAAATTTCCTGCCACAGATGCATGGATACTCCATCCGCTGTTCTGAACTCGAATTAATTGGGGCGGGCATGGTCGTTTCCGTATAGTCACCTGTGGATCCATCATTCTCCCCCCCCCCCCTTTTCGGTGAATCCTGGGGGCATTTCTTCTTTTTGGACTTTGTAGCAATAGTATGTTGGCTGACAGGGTTGCTAGCCCGGACAGCCCAGTTCAGGGACGCTTTCCCAGTGAGGATTCTGGTCTTTCCCAGTGTCTGTCGGTCTTTCCCGACTGTCCATCGGTCTTTCCCGATTGTCAATGGCATCACCATGCTCTATATGCAGGAAACTCTCTACCGTAGAGAGCGGAACAACAACACAACTCCTTCAGATCATCAGAGGAAGTACCCACCCCCCTCAGACAAGTGTTTCGGCCCTTTAAACTCCTGACACTCTAAGGGGGGTGGGCCCCTCTGGGTCATGACTCCCAGAGGTCTTGTGAGTTGTTGAAGTTATATAGTAATAAAAGAATTTTTAGTTTAGAAATTATATAGTAATAAAAGAATTTATAATTTAGAAATTATATAGTAACAAAAGAATTTATAATTTAGAAATTGTATAGTAATAAAAGAATTTATAATTTAGAAATTGTATAGTAATAAAAGAATTTATAATTTAGAAATTGTATAGTAATAAAAAAATTTATAATTTAGAAATTGTATAGTAATAAAAGAAAGTGAGAAGAAAGGACTTGCCTTTAAATAACAATAAAACTGGATAGTGAGTTATATCAGGAAAGCTGAACCCATGTAAATGGAACAACCTTGAAATAAGTACATGCATTCAAAATATTTGAGCACGTAACATCAGATGGAGAGAGCACTTTGATATCAACAATATAGTAACACACAATAATCAGTTTATAAGCATATAACTATACACGAAGCCGCTGCAGTAAAGTTGTGATACAAAAATGTATAAACTAGGAAAAAAGTAGGAACAGTTTTATTACTTAGCGAGTACAAAGTTGTGACGTTTCGGTGTGAGCCTTAATCATACAAAAACATACAGGACGAAGAAATAGAGTGGGTTTGTAAAATACAGAGGTGACAAGCCATCTTTATTTATTGAGAACATCAAACTCACTTATGAAATTTCTGACAAGTCTGTCAACTTCTTAGACATCAAAATATCTATTGACACAGGCAGGCTAATTTAGATAATTTAGAGAAGACCGTATTGGAAGGATACATAATGGGAAAAGAAAAAGAGGAAGACCACGACGAAGATGGCTGCAAGACATCGTTGACGATCTGGAAATGGATGCAACAGCAGCAGGCCATCTTGCTCACAACCTAGAGGCCTACAGGAGTGCTGTTTGGGAGGCAAAGTTCCGCAAGGGACATGCAAATGAATGAATGAATGAACAGGCAGGCTTGCCACCTCTGTATTTTACAAGCCCACCGACAGCCACACCTATTTACTTTGCACCTCCTCTCATTCTGAAGCTTGTAAGAACTCCATCTCATTCTCCCAACTCCTCCGTCTTCTCCGCCTACGTCAGGATAACTTGGACTTTATAGATCAGTCCAACATATTATTAGAATTTTTCCGTCATCGCCACTATCCAGAAAATGTCCTTCGAAAACCATTGAACCGTATCCAACCAGTGAGCCGCGAAGAAGCACTCAGGAAAAAAAAACAACCTGTTACTTCATCAGACAGTGTTAAATTAATACCTCCTTTCCACCTGCATGATCAAATGGTTAAGAAAATTCTTTATCGTCATCTGCCACTAATCCAACTCGACCCTGACACTCGCGACATTTTCTCTGATCCACCCGTATTAGCGTACACACGTGAACCAAATCAAGGACATCCTCGTCCACAGCTACCTGAAGCGGAATCTTGCATATGTTGGTACTAGAAAATGTAACCGCCCTCGCTGTGTTACCTGCCCTGTAGTCTGGGAAACGAAAACGATCATCGTTCCCAGAACTATCCTCACTCTTCATGAGGGATTTACATGCGTCCTGTAATGTGATACATGTCATTGTATGCTAAAGATGCAGGATAACTTATATTGGTGAAACTGGCCTCAGATTAGGGACCGCATGCAGAATTCTGTACGATATCACCCAGCATGGTTCGAAACCAGTCGCGAATAATTTTAATGGCCCCAACCACAGAGGCAAATCTGATTTTCTGGCAACACCCATCAAACTGGAAGAAGTGGAGAGTTTTGAATATCTTGGATCACTGCTAACTAATAATGGAGATACAATGAGGGAAATTAAAAGGAGGACATCTATCGCTCTTCAGAAAGTAAAACAGCTAAAGAATCTATGGAGAGGAATAGACAAAACTACAAAAATAAGATTTTTAAGGGCATGCATCTTTCCCATCGCAACGTATGCCTGTGAGACCTGGACACTTAACAAAACAGCTGAGAAAAACATAAATGCCTTTGAATGTAAATGCTACAGAAGAGTTCTTCAAACATCATGGACACAAAAAATAACAAATATATCCGTACTACAAGAACTTAATACTGAAGAAGGCTGGCTAGTAAAGAGGATTAAACAGAGAAAACTTAAATATTTTGGACACATTAAACGTCATGATAATTTAGAGAAAACCGTCTTGGAAGGGTACATAATGGGAAAAAGAAAGAGAGGAAGACCAAGGCGAAGATGGCTGCAAGACATTGTTGATGATCTGGAAATGGATCCATCAGCAGCAGGCCATCTTGCTCACAACCTAGAGGCCTACAGGAATGCTGTTAGGGAGGCAAAGTTCCGCAAGGGACATGCAAATGAATGAATGAACCCACCAAACAATGTCACCCAGATGACAGAAGCCGCCTAGCGTCTGAGAACTGCTACATTCAGGAATTTGAACGCTGGAACCACACTGGTTGAACTCGTTATTCAGCCACACCTAACATTCTCCTCTTCCACAATCATAATCCCTTCCCACTAACCTGCACTCTCTTCTCATTTGTTACACATAGTTCAGAACCTCATCACTGCATCACATTACAACACCTCTACCCCAACTATAATCACCTATTTCACTACTTTAAAATTTTCATATTTCACCTTCTCCAGGCTAGGTTACAATTGTATGTCACTTTCTGTTATTACTATATAATTTCTAAATTATAAATTCTTTTATTACTATATAACTTATAAATTATAAAATATTGATGTATTACTCTCTCCCCTCAACTGTTTCCCCACCCACAACCCTTATTTACGACCCACCTATCACACATCCCAAGTCTTATTTTCTACACTCCACCATGCGCATTTCTGAACACACTGTTGCATAAGTCACAAATTCTTACAAGTTACAGCTAAGTGCTCTATTTATTTTATTTTATTTTTTTAAACATATAATTCATGTGAATATATAGGTTATCTTCTCTCTTTATTTCTTCATCCTGTGTTTTTTTTTTATAATTAGAACTCGCTTTCTGATGTTCCGCGACAGAAGATATAGCTCTGTACAGAATGTTTCACATCTGTTTGAAAGTTGCTTTGGATTGGCAAACTCTACTGTTGATTTCAAGATGTATAACCTAGGAAAAAAGTAGGAACAGCTTTATTACTAACAAGTACACAGTTGTGACGTTTCGGCGTGAGGCTTAGCTAAAATGCTACACTAAGTCTCTCCTGCTCTATGGAAGTTAGTAATGGGCAATGAACAGATCGATGCAAAGATCACTAGATGCAACAGAGACGTGTATCTTTGGAGAACTGTGACATCTGGGACGACAAACAGGGAATGTCTAACAAAAGCAAATGTAGAAAAGAGCCTAATTAAATCTATAAGGAAACGATAGTCATGATTTATTAGACATATAGTGAAAAGGGGAGAGCTTGAAAACATAACAACAGGGGAGATAAATGTTGGGGGAGGTAGGGAAGGAAGGCCTGTAGTGATAATCTTGGACAGTCTAACGTGACAGCACAAGTAAAAGTCCCAACTGAGCTGATGGAAAATATCAAGGACCGCGGTCTATGGAGAAGTGTGACAACCAGCATCTTCCGAGGTTGATTATTATTTTCTTCATACAAATAAACAGCATGCACACGCCTTTTAATATGTTATGTTAATATCTGTGTAATGATTCACAATTAGATGGGAAATGCAAAAGAAAAATTAAGAATAGAATAAGCCAAGCAAAGACTGCATTTCAGAGAACGAGAAACCATCCTTATCAATGAATGTTAGAAAACGAGTCCTAAAATGCTATATTGAACCTATCTTGTTATATGGAAGTGAATCACGGACAATAGGCAGGTCTGCACAAAAATCACTGGAAGCGGCAGAAATGTGGTTTATCAGAAGAATGTTGCGAACAAAAATAACTAATGAAGAATGTATGAGAAGAGCTGGAGAGACAAAAAATCTTGTCAGTGAGAGAGAGGGAGGGAGGGAGTGTGAGAATGTACTTTCATAGAACATGCAGTGAGAAAAAAGGGCATTGAAAATATTATAACAGGAAAAATAGAAGGAAAAGAGCCAGGGGAAGAAAGAGAAATGATACTGGACAGTCTGACAAGATAGTATGAGAGGAGATTACCAACTGAACCAATGGTCTGCGTGAAGAATCGTGTACTCTGGAGAAGCATAACAGCCAACGCCAGTCGGCACGGCACCTGATGATGTTGATGATGATGAATGATTCTCACGAGCCAAGAAAATATCTACAAATATAAATGCGAAAAATAATGGTACGGCGGTTATTTTACCGCTTGAACTGCTTTCCGGTATTGTGCTTGAAATCATTGTATGTCTGTAAACACATGGTCCTATTACAAACTGGGATTTGTAGAAGCATAAAGTTTGTCAAATTGTGAGTGAAATAATCTGCAGTCGTATCAGCCATGGCAGAATTCGTCAATCAGACCCTGGAGGAAATGATTCCAGAGCTAGAGGAGATGAGTAGAATCGGTTTGTTTTCTGTGAAAGAGACAAAGTAAGTGTTGGTATAAGTACGTATGTTGTGATTGTTGTTATGACAGGTACATGTATTGTGATTGTTGATATGACAAGTAAATGTGTTGTGATTGTTGTTATGACAAGTAAATGTGTTGTGATTGTTGTTGTGACAAGTAAATGTGTTGTAATTGTTGATATGACAAGTACATCTGTCATGATTGTTGATACACCCATCTCTCATTTCAGAGAACATTAAATGTGAATATTTCATTTCTTTGAGGACCACATACTGTCATCTACTTAATTAAGCTGCTATCTTTTATCTTTGTTTATTTTGTTCATTGCATAACCATTAAACATCTTCAATTCCCATGCCATGAGATTGTGAGCAGGTACTCTTTCCCAGTTTGTTCAGTCTTCGTTGATGCACAGAAAGCATCTTCATTCTTTTCTAATGCATCCTGGTCATTTTGTTTAGGCATTTCATCATTTTGTCTAGAAATTCTCCACTAACTGTCAAATTTCACTGACTTGCTACCACTTGACAATATTTTAAAGAGTGTATTACGAGGGGTGATTGATAAGTTCTCTGCATAAGGTACAATGGATTATTTGTGGACAACTCTTTTGGGTTATTTCTCAACATAGTCCCCTTGCAAGTTTATGCACTTAGTCCAGCAATCTTGGAGCATACGGATCCCTTCTGTGTAAAAGTCAGCATCTTGTGCCAGTAGAAAGTGGTCTACAGCATGAATGACGTCATCATCTGAAGTAAATTTGCAACCACTGAACTCTTTTTTTGAGTTTGCTAAACAGGTAATAGTCTGAAGGGGCCAAATCTGGGGAATAAGGAGGATGTTCAAGAAGCTGGGAGCTGCATTCATGAATGGCAGCCATTGCCACCGCCGACTTGTGAACTGGAGCATTGTCTCGATGAAAGATGACTCCTCTCGTCAATTACCCTCCACGCTTTTCCTTCAGTTTGACCCGCAGTTGCTTCACAAGATTAGCGTAATAGGCCCCGGTGACGGTTCTGCCCTTTTGAAGATAGTCTACCAATAGCACACCTTCTGAGTCCCAAAAGATGGAAGCCATCACTTTGCCTGCAGACAGAACCACCCTTGCTTTCTTTGGAGGTGGGGATCCATGATGTTTCCACTGCTTTGACTGTTCTTTGGTTTCTGGTTGAAAATGATGAACCCAAGTCTCATCCATAGTCACAAACTGCTGAAGAAACTTTTCATTATCTGCAGAGAAATGGCCAACATGTTGAGACACTGTCATTTGTGATCAGCTCTAAGAAGTTTTGGGACACATCGAGCAGAAACTTTTGTCATTTGAAGATCATTGTGAATAATTGCATGAGCACATTCCTGGGAGATGCCCAACTCAAGTGGCAATCTACCGCTCAGTTAGTCATTGATCCTCCATTATCATGTCATGGATTCTGCCGGTGGTTTCATCGGTGGTTACCGTTCCTGGTCTTTGTGGACGGGGATCATCTTCCAGACTCTCCCTTCCATGTTTGAATTGAGCTAGCCATTTCTTCACTGTGCTGTAAGAAGGGGAACTCTCCCCTGGAGTTTCTGCCTTATCCTCATGGATCTCCTTCGATGATAAATCCTTGATACAGAGGTAGCGAATGACTGCTGGATGAGAAATTTTATCCATTTTCTCAATTTCTGCCACCCTTTACCACTTCAGTAGCCTGTTAAAAAAAATTGATTGCAGTTAATTTCTTGAAACTTTAATCTTACATTAACCTGATCTACAAATGCACCTAATATGAACTGTATGTTTCAAGTATTTGTACCTTATGCTGAGAACTTATCAATCACCTCTCATATTTATCTTTTGTTTCTGAATTTACTTTAGTCTCCAGTATCACAGTAGCACAGCAGATTCATGTAGAACTTAACACTATCAGTGGAAACAAAAGAAAGGGAAACTGAAAGAAAAAAAAATCAGAATGGACTGACCAAGTTGCATGGAAGAAATACAATTAGTTGAAATAATTATAACTACTGAGAACTGTTAAATAGAGCATTGATCTGCAGCATCTGTCTTCATTTCCATGGTTTTTCTCACATTTGTCTGTACATCTTACTGGTCTTGACTAGGCAGTGGGAGTAGGTGAGTTGATCTGCCATTGGCACCTTCCAGTCAACTCAGCCAGAGAAAGCAAGTACTGACTCACTAGTGTGGGGGAAAAGTATGTCTAAAAATAGAAAATATCTTTCTATACAAGAAGCACATTGAATTATAGCATGTATAAGATTGTCATTTCACAGCACTCAGTGAGGTAAACGAGACAGATATAGATGAATTATGAAATTCATACAGCACAGCCATAATCATGACAGCAAAAACAAGTGCTGTCCAGCAAGTAGAAAAGCATGGATATCAGATAACAACCTTAGTGACTGCAATAACTGGAGGGGTGTAACCTTATTATCAGCTGTGTCAAAGGTATTTTGTAAAGTGATTCTGAATAAAATTAAGGATGTAGTGGATACTGCAATGAGAGAAGAACAGGCAGGATTTCAAAAAAGGAGAAACTGTCTCTACCAGATCTTTACTCTAAGAATAATACTAGAAGAACATATTGAAAAGCAAAAACCATTAATCCTGAACTTCATAGACTTTAAAAAACATTTGATAGCATACAAAGAGATTCATTGTGGAGAATTTTAAGACTGTATGGAATACCATCTAAAATTGTCAACATCATTAGAGATCTCTACAACAGATATGTTTGTGCCATCAAGACAGAAGAAGGAATGAGCAGATTGTTTCAGATTGAAATATTGAATATATAATGTATAGCCATAGACTTTACAATGAAAAGATGCTGTACAGGTAAAACTGGCATTGATTGGGTATGTAGGACCCAAATAGAAAATCTTGATTTTGCAGATGACATAACTCTTATCTTCCCTGTCTTATTTGGCTAGCAAAATAGGTCTTGAAATTAACAAAGATAAAACAAAAATAATGAAACTTCTCATTAATCAAGAAGGAAAAATATACGCAGAAGGAACAGTTGTCAATGAAGTAAACTAATTTGCATACCTTGGTGGCTACATAGACCAGAATGGTGACACCAGGAGAGAATTTAGAATTCGAAATGCAAAAGCATGCACTGTCCTTAAAAAATCTTGAGAACATATGGAATTCAAAAGTTATAAGCACAAAAACTAAGTTAAGATTATTCAATTCAAATGTGATATCCACCCTCATTTATGCATACGAAAGCTGGAAATCAACTAAAGAAATAGACAAGAAATTAGACTCTCTTGAAAACAAATGTCTAAGGAAAATACTTCGTATAAAGTGGAACAAATTCAAGAACAATGCAAAGATAAGACTGATGAGCAAACAACAACCTGTCTCATGGGTGATCAGAAAAAGGAGATGGACATATGTAGGCCATGTGATGAGAAGAAACAATTAGAGAATACCAAAATAAGCTATCAAATGGAGCACAACAGGCCAAAGAAAAAGAGGTTGACCATGTGAAACTCTAAAGAGGACATTGTTAAGAGAAGCCAGTTAGTGGGCATAACATCCCTTGATGAAGTTGAAAGAGTCACAGAGAAAAGGAAAACTTGGCAAACAACTATGCGAGCCCTATGTGACATTTAACGGCACGGGAAGGATATAAGATGTAAGAAGAAGACTGTCAGTGTGTTTAAAGTTGTCAATATGTATAAAGTTGTTAGTGTGTATAAAGTTGTCAGTGTGTATAATGTTGTTATTGTGTATAAAGTTGTCAGTGCGTATAACATTGTTATTGTGTATAAAGTTGTCAGTCCATATAACGTTGTTATTGTGTATAAAGTTGTCATTCTGTATAAAGTTGTCAGTATGTATAAATAAAGTTGTCAGTGTGTATAAAGTTGTCAGTGTGTATAAAGTTGTCAGTGTGTATAAATAAAGTTATCAGTGTGTATAAATAAAGTTGTCAGTGTGTATAAAGTTGTCAGTGTGTATAAATAAAGTTGTCAGTGTGTATAAGGTTGTCAGTGTGTATAAATAAAGTTATCAGTGTGTATAAATAAAGTTGTCAGTGTGTATAAATAAAGTTATCAGTGTGTATAAATAAAGTTGTCAGTGTGTATAAAGTTGTCAGTGTGTATAAATAAAGTTGTCAGTGTGTATAAGGTTGTCAGTGTGTATAAAGTTGTCAGTGTGTATAAGGTTGTCAGTGTGTATAAATAAAGTTATCAGTGTGTATAAGGTTGTCAGTGTGTATAAATAAAGTTGTCAGTGTGTATAAAGTTGTCATTGTGTATAAAGTTGCCAGTGTGTATAAAGTTGTCAGTGTGTGAAGGGAAATAAGATTATCACTTAGAACTCAGTACTATGAATATGGGATGTTACCCATGTCTGAGTGGCTGAAGTCATCTTTACAGCATATCCAAACCAAGTAATCCATGCCATATTTTACTTGTTCAGCATTTTCTTTAGCTTAGTATATCATTGCTTGTTTATCTTAAACAAAGTAAATCATGTTTTAAAACTGAGAAACTTGGACTACAAAATCTTCTTTGTTTCTCATGACAGAATTATTTTGAAGAACAGGGAAAATCATGAGTACAGACTGCGACAATTGATCAAAACAAAACCAATGTATCTGAATTACATTGAGGTTAGTGAATGGAATGTCTTGTTTTGTTTTTTGTTTTTTTAAATTATGTGCAATCAAATTTCTTGCTGACTGTAAGATATGGTATCGGATCAACACTCTGTACAGAGATTTAAGAACAAATCTGCCCACATCAAAAGCATGGAGAAGTGAGGGACACATGAAGAACTCCTGTTAATAGTAAGGTTCATAATGGTGAGTAGTCTGTGACTGAGTGTATGAAAGAAGACCTGATGTTTGGTAATGTTTAGTTTAGTGATACTACAGTGGATGTGGCTGTCATAACTTTGTTCTATGTCTGCTTGATTGACAGTATGTAATCTGGACAGGCAGAAGAACACAGAGTTCTCAGAAAGATTGGAGAACATTTAAAAACAATTAAAACCACCAGGCAAAGACACTCAGAGTTATTTAGACACAGTGCAGATAGATAGGTAGATAGACAAACAGGCACATAGGTAGGAGGCAGATATATAGGTAGATAGATAGGCAGAAAGATTGAAAAATAGGCATATAGATAGGTACATAGATAGGTAGAAGTTAGACAATCTGATGAGCATTGAAAAATTTCGAGAAAAGACAGGAAAGGTACACTAACCTGAGAGAATATCCAGGCAACTGAGCAAGTGGCAGAGGAAAGGGGTTGCAACCAGCCTGGTACAGCAGGGTTTCTCAATGAGGTTGTGGATAGAAATGTTGAGAAAGGGGTTGCAGCCAACCTGGCATAACAGGGTTTCTCAATGAGGTTGTGGATAGAAATGCTGAGAAAGGCTAGAATTAGAAGGATGGCATAAAATTTAGAATTGTGATCACCAGTAAATGATTGACAGGTAACAGTCATAATTCATCTGTGGCAACAATGTCATTGAATGAAATGATTCATATCTTATAGTTGTTGTGCTGTCAGCTTACACTGTTGTCTCTTGTTCTGAAGATATGCGAATGAGTGATATCATGATGATAGTGATATTCTTGATGATAGGAGGCTTCTATGCCTTCCCTGAGATGTTTGCAAGAAGATAATTCAGTGCTTCATTTGAACTGCAAAACTGTGCTTCTTATTTGAATCCATTCTGACAAGAATCTTGACATCCCTATGTAACTTACAGGTTTATTTTTCTGAGTTTTGTGGGAGCATCTACATAAAGATTTAGACGTTTGTCAGCTTAAGTTTTCAAACCCTCTGCCTCCATCTTCTCAGCCCCTCTTTCGTCATTAAAAAAGAAAGATGAAAACTTTAGGTAAAAGAAGACTGGTATTGTTATCATGAAGAATGACTGAGCGTGTTTAGTAAAGTTTTATTACATATTATTATTCTTACATGAATCTTTTATCTTCTTGTTTATGTATAGTATGAGAAGAAAGTTTTGGAGCTCTTGAAGATCCGGAGGAAGGTAAGATTGAGATGTGTTAAACTATATTTAGATCATATTAGAATAAACCTTTCATTTGGTATTGTTGGTATTGAAGTTTTTATATATTCATAACTGCTTTGGGTGTATTTCAGATGATTCACAGACTGTTAGCTAGATCATGTGGTATGTCATAAATGGTTCACAGACTGTTAACTAGATCATGTGGTGTGACAGAGCTGTGGTTTCTGAATAGTGACACTAAAAATTTCATGATCTGGTTTGTTGATGATCTTGATACAAGTGTTGACTTCAGTTCTTGTCTGCTGGTGTATGCGGTGAAGATTTTGAAAGCAACCAGAGCTGTGAATGTAGAATTGAAGATTCAGCCATGAAAATAGGCATTGATTCAGCCGTGAAAACAAGCATTGATTCAGCCATGAAAACAAGCATTGATTCAGCCATGAAAATAGGCATTGATTCAGCCATGAAAACAAGCATTGATTCAGCCATGAAAACAAGCATTGATTCAGCTATGAAAACAAGCATTGATTCAGCCATGAAAACAAGCATTGATTCAGCTATGAAAACAAGCATTGATTCAGCCATGAAAACAGGCATTGATTCAGCCATGAAAACAGGCATTGATTCAGCCATGAAAATAGGCATTGATTCAGATTGGAAATGGTCTTTGATAACTTTCCTTTCTTCTCAGTCTGTGCCTCGGAAACAGTTATCAGACCCAAGCATCATGGGAAACGTATCAGGCTACTCCGTTAGAAAGACTTAACTTTCATCTGAACCATGTCTCTGTATGACCTCTTAGACATCATCCAGCCGTCAATCTTGATGTGATCTTTACCTAACACTGATATTCAGCTGTTGAAGACTGCTGCAACCGACATCCTGTAGAATGTAGTATCCATGCATCAGCATTACAGCATCAGCCTCGGAAAACAAGAATTCAGAATTCTCATAAGAGCACTACAGAAAAAAAAAAACCAAGACATTAATCTGTGTTGACCTCATAACCATGACTGAATTTACTCTTAGTAATTTGTTTTTGTATTAGGTTGTTTAAGGCAGCCTGGTTAGCTGAGTGGTTAGGCGCTCGAATCAGGTGATACCGGGTTCAGTCCCAGCAGTTGGGATTTTTTTTCTGGTACACACCAAAAAAAGTCCCCGGGGTTCACCCAGCCTCTAAAAATGGGTACCAGAGAAATCTGGGAAGGTAAAGCACTTTCATGTGCCAAAGGTCATGTCAAACATGGGCCTAATAACGTATTCCCCAATATGCCTTAATGGTGTGGAAACTGGCATTTTACTTTTTTATTAGGTTTTTAAAAAATTAGGTGCTATTATAGTGGTTTCATGATTTGATTTGCTTCTTTGCTTTTGTCATTTGAAATAGTTTAATTGTAATGTCATGTGAAATAATTTCCTGCAGAAACTGGGCCATGATTCAAAGCGACGTGATATTGAGAAATCTATTGCTGATCGCATCCACAAACTTTACAGGGTAAGCTTTTTTAATATGCTGATAGATCAGTCATTTGCATGTTCCTTTCAATCATTTGCATGTTCCTTGTTGAACTTTGCCTCCCTAACAGCTCTCCTGTAGGCCTCTCAGTTGTAAGCAGTATACCCTGCTGCTGATACATCCATTTGCAGATTATCAACGATGTCTTGCAGCCATTTTCACCTTGGTGTTCCTCTCTTTCTTTTTCCCATTATGTACCCTTCTCATGATGTTTAATGTGTCCAAAATATTTAAGTTTTCTCTGTTTAATCCTCTTTACTAGCCAGCCTTCTTCAGTATTAAGTTCTTGTAGTATGGAATATTTGTGTCCATGATATTTGAAGAATTCTTCTGTAGCATTTACATTCAAAGGCATTTATGTGTTTCTCAGCTGTTTTGTTAAGTGTCCAGATCACACAGACATATGTTGCGATGGGAAAGATGCATTCCCTTAAAAATCTTATTTTTGTAGTTCTGTCTGTTCCTCTCCACAGCTTCTTTAGTTGTTTTATTTTTTAATAAGCGATAGATGTCCTCCTTTTAAATTCCCTCATTGTATATTCATTATTAGTTAGTAATGATCCAAGAGATTCAAAACTCTCCACCTCATTCAGTTTGTCCTCTTTGTTATATATTTCATCTGCCTTATTTGTTTTACCTGTTGTCGTCAATTTAGTTTTCTTTGCATTAAGACATGGTTTTGCTCTTCACTGTTGTTACGGACTGACGTGGTTAGTTTTTCCATTCCTATTTTGTTATGTGGACAGTAATACTATGATGTGCTGATGGATAGAATATGGTTTTTGGTAGGGCTTTGTGTGTGTGTGTGTTTTATTGATTTATTGAATATAATTGCAAGGCTTTGTACTAGAAGAGAAATGTATAGATTAGACATCAAAATCTTATTTTGTGTTTGTTTTTTCCTAGTCATCATTTTATTTTCCATGATTATGATCTAATAGTTTTAGGGTACGTATCCCAGTGTACGATGTTTATCATACAGAATATACCAATCATCTTCATATGTTCTTTGATCAAGTTTAATGCAGAATTATAGCAGTATTTTAATATTATGTTTAGTTTACATTTCTCTTTGCAATTTAGAAAATGTACAGAAATGGGTATGAAACTGCTAACATCTTCTCTTAGTGCAATTCTACATTATATGAGAGGCTAAATCTTTCAAATTAGTAACAATCTGTGTTTTATGTTGCAAGGCCTAATTCATTTTGTATTGAACTTGTATTATAGTTTGTTATTAGTTTATTGTTATAGTTTGAGTAAACTTTTCTAGGGAAGTGGCAGAAAATGAAGATGGTAATATATGAATAAATAACCTTTATGTACATATATTATTGACTGATCAATTAATTCAAGTATGTATTGACTCTATTTTCAGCTCGCCACTGTAAGATTTCCTGTAAGTTCCATTCTTTGCTTGATCTCTGAATTAGAAAGATGATTCTTTAGAGGTGTGATAGATAATAACCTGGTTATAGGAATGGAGATGGTCAAATTGATGCTGACATGGTTTCTTGGACTGGTTCTGATCCGTCCATGACTGCTACTGCCAGTTCACCAGGACTGTTGCCAGCCCTGCAGAGGTCATGTACTGTTCTGAGAACCTTTCCTCACAAGAGGAGATTAGAACAGTGGTTCCCAACCTTTTCATGTCCAGAGATCACTTTTCCAATTACATATAAGTTGGAGATAACCATTTTATATGTATATGTAGTATTGTAACACCATAAACCTTTAGTTGCTTTTATACAATAACTGGCAGTTAATGCCAAACCAGTAATGCAGCCGTGGATCACATAATACCACGTGGACTCCTTGTCTACATTATTGCACCTGTAGAGTTATCCGGTGTGCGGTGATCTGTTAACATTTGAACATTTGGTTAAATATGAAAATAGTCGGAATTCTACGAATAGTTCGTAGAGATAAAAAAACTTGAAAAATAAAAAGATAATCTGTTGTGTAGTTTTTATCCTCTGATTCTTTCCTTTCTTGGTTGAAGCATTGATTGTACTTGAGAGATAGTGCAGAACACTGGAGGTCTCCTATCCTTCCTCCTCATGGTGCTTTCGGAAACAGACTGGTCTATTAGAATAGTCTGGTGAGCAAAGCAGTGGTTAGTGTTCTCCCTTGGTGGTAAAGCTAACCTAAGAAGTCTGCTTCTTCCTGTCTGACTCCATCCTCGTGTTTCAGGATCTTCAGTTTAAAGTCTGCAGTTACAGGGAGAGCATCCCCTGCCCTTGACAGTCTCATTATTTTCGTTGTTTGTTGTTTAATGTTTGCTAGTCTCTGGCAAGCTTCCAGGCAGAAACATTATGTTTGTGAGAAATATTGTAGAGAAGTAAAGAATATACAGGAAAAACACTTTTTAAACAGGCAAGAAACAAAAAAACAGCTCAAGATGATGTTTATACACAAGGCCACTGTATTGGTGTTTTCTTAACCAGTGAAGCGTTTCATACACAGTTGACTTTTTTTTTTCTCACACACCTTTTCCATGAAGAGTTAAATTGCTTCTTATAGAAGAGAAGGTATCTGTAGATCAAAGAAGACAGTGCTATATATGTTAACAAGGAAAGTGCTTGTAGGTGAAAATAGGGGAATGTAAATGTAAGACTAGAAAAAAAGTGCTTGTAGGTGAAAATAGGGGAATGTAAATGTAAGACTAGAAAAAAAGTGCTTGTAGGTGAATATAGGGGAATGTAAATGTAAGACTAGAAAAAAAAAAGTGCTTGTAGGTGAAAACAGGGGAATGTAAATGTAAGACTAGAAAAAAAGTGCTTGTAGGTGAATATAGGGGAATGTAAATGTAAGACTAGGAAAAAAAAAGTTCTTGTAGGTGTGAAAATAGGGGAATGTAGATGTAAGACTAGAAAAAAGCTCTTGTAGGTGAAAACAGGGGAATGTAGATGTAAGACTAGAAAAAAGTTCTTGTAGGTGAAAACAGGGGAATGTAAATGTAAGACTAGAAATTTGATAACTGTTATCCAGATGATGTGAAACAAGTGCTTGGATTTTCTGTCTGTGATATTCTTGGCAGCAGATGATGATAGAAGGAAACTCTGCCTTCCCCCAGTCTCTTAAATATAAGCAAGAAAGTAGAAGAAATGTTCCCTGTGACTGGCACCTTATTGATCTTCATCGGCATATGTTTGTCAGATGTGAGGCAAGTTCCCAAGGAGTTCTTTGTTCTTCCAAGAATCTTAGACAACTGTAATTCACTAGCCTGGAAGCTGAGGAGACTATATCACTCCATTCCATGCACCCCCCCCCCCCCCAACCCCCTAAATTTGTTGTTCTACAGAAAAGCAGTTTCATGTTGGCTGTAGTCAGGAGTTACATTTTCTGTACAATAATGTTAATATACTCATTATTTGTTGATATACCTGTTATATGTTGTATTCTGTCCATTCACAGGATGATATAACTTTGTGGGAGCAGCACATTCAGTTCAGCAAAGATATGGTTAGTCCTTGATGGCAGTATGACTTTCGTTGTGCCTGTTAGTTTTAATGTTGGCATGCTTAGAGTGTGCTGGAAGGACATGTGTTGTGCTGAAGCATATGCTCACAACATGTTTGCTTCAGTCTGTATAAATTCAACATTGGTGGGAGCTCAGATGTAACATTACAATTGTCAAGACCAGCGAATCAGAGCAGAACAAGATCCTGTCCACCTTTACTTTGCTGATCCCCGGCCAAGAAACATTACAACCTTGTAATTTTTAGGTGTACTTTGGGTCAGTGAGGTAGCCACCGTATCTTACTTCTCAGTTGGCATGATGCTGATATTTCAAAATCTTCACTGCGTCAACTGCTAAGAACATTCTGCTGGCAGCTCCAGGGAGACACATGGTGGCACACGAAAAAGCCACCCATGCATACAAGCAGGTGAAGAGAGATGGGTGGCTTTTTTGTGTGCCATCTTGTAGAACAAAACCTTCACTGTATGAGCTGCTAAGAACATTTTTCTTGCAGATGTGGGTGATAGAACAAAACCTTCACTGCATGAGCTGCTAAGAACATTTTCTTGTAGCTGTGGGGTGATAGAACAAGAACAAATAGGCACCATTTTCAGATTTTTATGCTGCAGATTTTGAAGTAGGGTACAAAACATGGAGATACAACAGAGCATGTTACTGTACATGAAACAGCATGTTGTGGTAGAAATCTTGCTGTAAAGAATGCTCCTTTGGTTGACATTCATTGATAAGTGAAAGTTGTAGAAGAAGAGAATGTTCAGACTATTGTTTGAAGCTGTCCTTACATGCAGGATGTATTATGTCTGTTACAGTTTCTTTGCTGCCAAGTTTTGCAGACAGTATGTTGTTGGATGCAGTACATATTTGCATCTGTTTTGCAGAATGAAAAAGCATATGTGACAAGGCTGTACGATCAGGCCCTCAAGAAGCATTCACACAAGCAAGGTATGTGAAGATGCTTGAAGTTTGGCTGAAGATGCTTGAAGTTTGGCTGAAGATGCTTGAAGTTTGGCTGGAGATGCTTGAAGTTTGGCTGGAGATGCTTGAAGTTTGGCTGAAGATTCTTGAAGTTTGGCTGCAGATGAATTGTTTAATTACTGTTGTTAGTGAATGAGGAGGTTGGGATGTAACTAACTTGTGCACACCTTCTAGTGAGTGCTGTAAATGTTTGTTCTGTGGCTATTTCTACACTTTACTGAAGTTGGCATCATTTCAGTTTCTGAGTGTTTTGCCCATTTTTTGAAGCATTCATGATGGATCCTAATGGCTAGAGTGTTAGGACAGCAGTCTTAGTTTGTTGTTTAATGATGTTCTCATTATTGTGAACTGCAGCTCATAGCAGGCAAAGCTTGTGAAGATCTTGAAAACATCCAGCTGGAAGTGACCTTCTTGAACCTGTGTAAAAGAAGCACTGCTCCATATCCTGGAGGCATGCAAGGGACATGTGCCAATATTGCCTTTAATTTGTCCGCACAGAAGAAGTCCCAGTAGACAGTAATATGTCTGGCTGACTTTCCTTCTATTTAGTAGTAGCTAGGTACCTATTTTAAGACCCGAGTTGACAGGTGAACTTTACACAGCCGTGAAACAAATGTTGAACTCTGTGATCTGAAGAGCAATGTCTGCAGATATTATCTTGCTGGGGCCAGCCTGTTTCTAGGATAACTGAGAAAATAAGATAGGGAGTTGACTAATTATGGTTTGTTGACCTCATGACTGCACCATCTCTTCGAGATAGCCAGTTTTGTTTCTGATTTTATTCTGAATGTGGTGTACATTTTATTCTCTGCCAACCAGTGCTGCAGGTAGTGACAAGTTGTTAAAGTAGTGTGCTTCGGTTCTGGAATGGTCACATTGGACCAAGATTTGAAAGGTTTATTGGTGCTCGACAAATTTGCTTAAAAAAAACATTAAAAATAAAAGCTGTCCTCACATGGTCAGTGAAAGGATGTGAAGAAGATCTTGTTTTATTGCAAGTGAATATTGTTGCCGCAGTTCACAGATCCTGATACATCAATTTACCATTCATCTTGTGTGTTGTTTTGTTTTGTTGGTTAAGCATTTCTGCTTCTTTGTGTTTAAGTTTTAACACGTTCCCCTTTCTATATGTTCAGGATTGTACGTGTCAAGTAGAAACTTGTTTTTTTTCTTTTTTTTTTTATAATCCAGTATTCAAGTTTCTATGCTTTCAAGTGTAAATGTATCCAGGCTTACATGTTCTTGTCAGATTTCAAAGATTCAAAACAATGAGGAGTTTGAATTCTGTTTTAGTTTGTTGTCTGTTTCTTTCTATAATTACCTGATGGAAAATAAAATATGGTAGTGAAGTCACAGAATGTGTTATGACTGATTTTTGTTCTCAGAATTGTGGGTCAAGGCTGCTCACTGGGAGAGCTCACAAGAAGGGAATAGCAACTCTGAGCTGGCCAGGGAGATACTTCTAAAGGGACAGAGAGCGAACCCAGAATCAGAAGCCATTATCTTAGAGGTGAGCTTGGGGCTTGGCTTAGAACTACAGATGCTAAAACTCTGGCCACTTGTCTGTGTCGCTAGCTTGTCCTTGTCAGTGTCCTGGACCATCTACTTAACAATGGTTGTCTTCAGTGGAACTACTAGCTTGTCCTTGTCAGTGTCCTGGACCATCTACTTAACAGTGGTTGTCTTCAGTGGAACTGCTAGCTTGTCCTTGTCAGTGTCCTGGACCATCTACTTAACAATGGTTGTCTTCAGTGGAACTACTAGCTTGTCCTTTTCAGTGTCCTGGACCATCTACTTAACAGTGGTTGTCTTCAGTGGAACTGCTAGCTTGTCCTTGTCAGTGTCCTGGACCAACTACTTAACAATGGTTGACTGGAGCTCCGTTGTGCTCAGCCTGTGACTTTCAATGTGCCCCCAGCAGAGCTGATTGATTCCTGTCCATGTCTTGATGCTGCACTCTCATCATCATAATTGTTGTCCTTTTGTTTTTTTCACTTCCGATTTCCACTCTTGTGTAGTTTTCAATACAGTACCTCTTGATTTCCAGCAAAATATTTTAATTATCCAGTTTTTATATTTGTTAAAGTTTCGCCTTTCAGTTTATAATTAGCTAGGGCCTCATTACTTGTCTTTGTTTCAGGTCATTCTTGTAATGTCATTAAAAATAACTTACCACAGGTGACATGAATGTTTTTAGTACTTAAGTTTAGTATAGAAGGTAGAGTTGTGTGTTGTTTTACATGTCTTCTTTATCTGTAGTCTTGTGTGTTGTTGTTTTACGTGTATTCTCTTATCTGTAGACTTGTGTTGTTTTATATGCATTCTTTATCTGTAGACTTGTTTTTTTACATGTATTCTGTATCTGTAGACTTGTGTGTTGTTGTTTTACATGCATTCTTTATCTTCAGACTTGTTGTTTTACATGTATTCTGTATCTGTAGACTTGTGTGTTGTTGTTTTACATATATTCTCTATCTGTAGACGTTGTTGTTTTACATGCATTCTTTAGACTTGTTGTTTTACATGTCTTCTGTATCTGTAGACTTATGTGTTGTTGTTTTACATGTCTTCTGTATATGTAGACTTATGTGTTGTTGTTTTACATGTATCCTCTATCTGTAGATTTGTGTTGTTGTTTTACATGTCTTCTGTATATATAGACTTATATGTTGTTGTTTTACATGTCTTCTGTATATGTAGACTTATGTGTTGTTGTTTTACATGTATCCTCTATCTGTAGATTTGTGTTGTTGTTTTACATGTCTTCTGTATATGTAGACTTATGTGTTGTTGTTTTACATGTATCCTCTATCTGTAGATTTGTGTTGTTGTTTTACATGCATTCTTTATCTGTAGACTTGTTGTTTTACATGTCTTCTGTATATGTAGACTTATATGTTGTTGTTTTACATGCATTCTGTATCTGTAGACTGTGTGATGTTGTTTTACATGCATTCTTTATCTGTAGATTTGTGTTTTGTTGTTTTACATGTATTCTCTATCTGTAGACTTGTGTGTTGTTTTACATGTATTCTCTTATCTGTAGACTTGTTTTTTTACATGTATTCTGTATGTGTAGACTTGTTTTTTTACATGTATTCTGTATCTGTAGACTTGTGTGTTGTTGTTTTACATGCATTCTTTATGTGCAGACTTGTTGTTTTACATGTATTCTGTATCTGTAGACTTGTGTGTTGTTGTTTTACATGTATCCTCTATCTGTAGATTTGTGTTGTTGTTTTACATGTCTTCTGTATGTGTATACTTATATGTTGTTGTTTTACATGCATTCTGTATCTGTAGACTGTGTGATGTTGTTTTACATGCATTCTCTTATCTGTAGATGTGTGTGTTGTTTCAAATGTATTTACTTATCTGTAGACTTGTATGTTTTTTTATGTGTTTTCTTATCAGTTTAAAACAGCAAATGCCCCTGTATGCTGTCTGTTTAAGAGTAGATGTTCTTACTTTAACTGTGATACCTTATTAGCTTCAAAACAGATTCCAGTGGCCTAACTCTGTTGTGTTATCTGTTTAAAATCAAATGTTAATGTTTTAATTGTATTTTTTATTTGTTGAAAAACAAATGCAGTATTATATTTGTGTTGTTTATCTTCCTAGATGTACCATATGGAACTTGAACTTGCAAAACTGATTCTTAAGAGGAAAGCAATCTTGGGCATTTCGACCAATGAGGCAAGTTTCTCAGATGTACAGATAATAATCATTTGTTTAGCAAGCTTACAGTGTTTCAGAAACTGATTACTATTATTTTAAATGATCAAATTGTGCCAGTTTATTCCAGTCAGAATAGGCTCATTTTGCATTTTATTTGAAAATGTTGAGAACCACAAAGCATATGATGTACAGAAATTGCTGAACTAGATGTACATTTACATTATTTTGTTAAAAAATATTAGCAGAATTTGAGAGTTCAGCAAGTGTAAGTTTTTTTCATGATGAAGAGTTAGAACTCTTGTGTAATGTTTCAGACCCAGACAAAAGCCAGTGGTGGAGCTGAAGAGGACAAGATAGCTGAGCTGAAACTGGCTGAGATTGTCTACAGACAAGGAGTGGAGCTTTTTCCTGGTGTGTGTAAGCTAGATCAGTGGAGATTTGTAGGATTCATGTTAGAAACAGATTCAGTAGAAGCTGAAGACTCTTAGAGCAAAGGTGACCATGCTGTAATCATGGCGTAGTTATCAAGGTAGGCGAAACCGAGACGGCTCAAGACTTGATCCCACCTCTTGCAGGTGTGTTTCTTCAGCCTGGCTGATGTATTAGGACCTGTGGTGGTCCTGTGAAGTGGCGGAGTCTATTGAGAAGCTTGTTACTTGTGCTTTACATCGCCACAGAAAGCAGCAGTTCTGTAGAGATAACAATTAGATAACTGCACTGAGATTGCAGGCTGACAAACTGGTACAATGAGCTTGTTGCCAGATGCCAGAGCACGTCTTATACTACACTCTCTGCAGAGACTTAAGAGCCAGAATCTGCTCCAGGAAAAGAAAAAGCGTGGATGGAAAACTATGGGGTGCACATGAAGAACCTGCTGATGATGGGATCCAGGGAGGCAACCCATCTCTTTTACAGGGTGTCATGAGCATTCAAGTGCCAGGTGTGTCCTTGGGTCTGGGGTCCCTTCACTAGTAGTATTCACCAGGTTCTAGCAGCTGACTGATACAGATTCAGGTCTGGTTTCCTAGGTCAGACACATGCAGCACTCACAGTAAGAGAGCATGTGCAGATACAGCACTTCCTAGGTCAGACACATGCAGCACTCACAGTAAGAGAGCATGTGCAGATACAGCACTTCCTAGGTCAGACACATGCAGCACTCACAGTAAGAGAGCATGTGCAGATACAGCACTTCCTAGGTCAGACACATGCAGCACTCACAGTAAGAGAGCATGTGCAGATACAGCACTTCCTAGGTCAGACACATGCAGCACTCACAGTAAGAGAGCATGTGCAGATACAGCACTTCCTAGGTCAGACACATGCAGCACTCACAGTAAGAGAGCGTGTGCAAATACAGCACTTCCTAGGTCAGACACATGCAGCACTCACAGTAAGAGAGCGTGTGCAGATACAGCACTTCTATAAGGGCAGTAGATGCCTCGGACCGGTGTGGATGATACAGTAGTCTCTAGTGACAAGTTCTTTATCAGAACAGAATAATCTGCTGGTGACTTGGCTCCAATGTAGAAATGACAAAACATCTTTGAGGAGAGGCAAAATTACTTTAGATAAAGCTCCTGATATAAGACAGGATGTATCTTCAAAGTTGGATATGGTCAGATAACAGAATTAGACAAGATTGTGAAAGTTGTACATCAGAGCTTTTTCTCCTATCCTTGGTATATGTTTTCAGTAAATTGTGTGATCAAACTTTGTTTGTTTTCCCTTGCACAGATAACCCAGAGTTTCATCTAAAAATGTTCAGCATTTGTTGTGGGTTTAAGGAAGCCAAGACTCAGCAAAAAACAATCATGTCAGAGTGAGTGATGTTCTAGTTTTTTGTGTGTGTGTGTTTGAGTTCCAAGTGAATGCCAGCTGAAAAAAGTAGCATTAGTGAGTTTTTTTTTTCTGTTTTTAAGTAGCATTAGTATTTTTTTTTTTTCTAAATAGCATTAGTGAGCATTTTCTTTCTGTTTTTAAGTAGCATTAGTGAGGTTTTTTTTTTTCTGTTTTTAAGTAGCATTAGTGAGGTTTTATTTTTTTTTTTATTTTTAAGTAGGATTAGTGAGTTTTTATTTTTTTTTTTATTTTTAAGTAGCATTAGTGAGGTTTTATTTTTTTTTTTATTTTTAAGTAGCATTGATGAGGTTTTTTTTTCTGTTTTTAAGTAGCATTAGTCAGTTTTTTTGTTTTTTTTTTATTTTTAAGTAGCGTTAGTGAGTTTTTATTTTTTTTTTTATTTTTAAGTAGCATTAGTGAGTTTTTATTTTTTTTTTTATTTTTAAGTAGCATTGATGAGGTTTTTTTTTCTGTTTTTAAGTAGCATTAGTCAGTTTTTTTGTTTGTTTGTTTATTTTTAAGTAGTATTGATAAGTTGTTTTTTTTTTCTGTTTTTTAAGTAGCATTAGTGAGTTTTTTTTTTGTATGTTTGTTTATTTTTAAGTAGCATTGATGAGTTTTTTTTCTGTTTTTAAGTAGCATTAGTGAGTTTTTTTTGTTTTTAAGTAGCATTAGTGAGTTTTTTTTGTTTTTAAGTAGCATTAGTGAGGTTTTTCTGTTTTTAAGTAGCATTAGTGAGGTTTTTCTGTTTTTTTCTTATATCTAGTTCACCTTGTGTTTTTGTTATGAATAATGAGGCACTCTGGTTTTCTTGCTTAGTCTTGATGATGATGACAACAATGACAGGGATGATGGTGGTGAGGTTGAAAGGTGCCAGTGATAAATTTTTGTTATGGCTTTCCTTCCTTCCTTCCTTCCTTCCTTACTTCCTCCCTAGACTTGGTGAGTCTCAGAAATACCAAGACAAGCTCTAAAATCAGTAAATGTATATGACATGAAGATTGCTTCATGAAATTTCATGGCAGATTTTCTAAATCTTAATTTTCAAAATCTTTTTTGATTTTGCTTCATGCAGAGATCAGTCAGTATCTGTACACTTTTCTTTTTCAACATTTGTTGCTATTTATTGAAAAGCTCATTTTCTTTTTTTCTTTAATTTGTAGTTTTTTTTCTCATTGTTTGGTAATTAAATAAAGATTAAATACCCATTTTGCAGCTTGAAACGACTCTATCCTCACACACCTTGTGTGTGGAATGGACTAGCCCTTGGCCATCTGAATTGGATAAAGAAAATGTCACAAGGTAATTAGACTGTTGGTTTTGGGTTATTGGTGTGTTTTTTTTTAATGTGTGCTTTGTGCTGGTAAATTGGTCTTTTCATTCTGTGATTTACACACTCCCTGTTTGCTGTTCTTTAGGTTGTTCATTATCTCACTCTGTCTGCTATTCTTTAGGTTGTTCATTATCTCACTCTGTCTGCTATTCTTTAGGTTGTTCATTATCTCACTCTGTCTGCTATTCTTTAGGTTGTTCATTATCTCACTCTGTCTGCTATTCTTTAGGTTGTTCATTATCTCACTCTGTCTGCTATTCTTTAGGTTGTTCATTATCTCACTCTGTCTGCTATTCTTTAGATTGTTCATTATCTCACTCTGTCTACTATTCTTTAGATTGTTCATTATCTCACTCTGTCTGCTATTCTTTAGATTGTTCATTATCTCACTCTGTCTGCTGTTCTTTAGGTTGTTCATTATCTCACTCTGTCTGCTATTCTTTAGGTTGTTCGTTATCACACTCTGTCTTGTATATTGTTTTTCTAATAAAATTGTTAGTAGTTTATATAACAGAAAAAAGAGCTAAGAATTGAGAAGAAAAAAATGGAAAATTATGATGAAACAATTTTTCACTTACCCCTCAAGTTAATCCACTGTAGCGGGTCCAGTATGTCTAAAATGAATAAAACTTTACTCCATTTCCTCACAGAAAATATATGCTAATTATTTATTTACAGTTAATTTACAATTTACAGTACACTGAAAACACAAGTGGGCGGTGGCCTAAAAACTTTTTAAAATTTAAATTTTAACATAAATTGGCTCTGAAAACAATGATGCAGCTGCCTCGTGTAGATGGTTTATGATACCGGAAGGTGTTGCCAGATTTTTTAGTATAGTTTGCTTAAATTAAAAATTAGAGACCAACATTTTCCAACGCACTCAGAGTATGGTAGAGGAATCGTGCTGACCCCATTCACGCAAGGAATGTCGACCAACGCACAAAGTGTTAACCACTACCTACATGTCCAGGTAGTATTGGTACATCTGCATGTTTTTTTTACTAACATCAAGAACATTGGATCACAAGTATTTTTATCTTATTTCCACTTTGCTTTCTTGTAAAATATGCCATTCCATTCCTTTCATTACTGACGTTTGTCTCCTATCACAGCACAACGTAAGAATGCTGTGGTCAAGTGTCTGAAGGTATACTCAGAGTCAGTAGAGGCAGTGCCCACTGGTGAGTCATTTTATTTCATGCATGCCTGTTTGTTGTGTAGTGTGTCCTTCAGAGTATCTAGTTATATCTGTTGTGTGTTATGTAGTGTCTACTAAATGTGTTGTATGTTGTGTAGAGTGTCAAACCAAGACAGTTTTTTTTTTTGGCTCACTGTCAGTTTTTTTTTTTGAGTGAAATGTCTGGCTGATGGCATAGAAACGTATTTCAGTGATGCAGGCCAGCTTGTAATGGAGTGGGAGATATTTATTTTGTTTTTGCTGCAATTTATTGGAGATTCAGATGCTCAACCTGGGAACAGGCTTGTTTAAATATGTTACTTAATGTCCAGTTATAAATATCTTGTTTTTGTCTGTCATGTTAATATCCAGTTATAAACATCTTATTTTTTGTCTGTCATGTTAATATCCAGTTATAAACATCTTATATTTGTCTGTCATAAACAATGCTCCAGTGTGAATTATTCAATTTTTGTGTATTGTGCTGATAAGTTGTTGATAATCACCTCACTCAACGAAGGCTCTTTGGGGTAATGGGATTTGATTTGAATGTCCTACTAGTGTTGAGCTTCTCAGTCGTGGTATTTAATTTATACTGCTCTTTATTTGATTTATACTTCTTGTTATTTGATTTATACTTCTCTTTATTTAATTTATTCAGCTCTTTATTTGATTTATACTTCTCTTTATTTGATTTATACTGCTCTTTTATACATTTCTCAAGATGTGCTAAAGACAGAGTATGTAAATATTTGTTGAGTGTATATCAGAGTTGTGGTACTTGAGCATTCATTATGTGAATTACTTCCCCCAAACAACACAGTACGTGTGTACCTGATTTTGTAGATGAATTCTCTTATCACATACTGAATTTCCATGCACTTGAACATCCCTTAAGACAGCTCATGAGCATGAACATATCATTTATAAATCTGTCATGATAGAAATCAGTAAATGTATGACAGCAAAAACCAGGTTTATCACAGCAAAAAATCAATCCATCACAGTAAAAACCAGATTATCACAACAAAAATCAGTAAATCTTTCACATTAAAAATGTGAAAATAAATCATGTTATTTATTTTCTGTTTAACAACTTCCTCATGTTAATTGTAGTTAAAAAACTGAAAGTTCCGTCACATTATAAATACCTGTAAGCTTTTAAATGTCGCTTACTACTTGGTCGTTGCATGGCCCCTCATCCCTGAAGTGTTTGCTCCAGTTTATATTTTGTGTGCACAGGTGACCTGACATGTTCATTTTCTGCGCTCGTGTATATTCCAGTTTTACAAATCTTATTCTCACCACTTCTGATATTCTTTTCAAATGCGTTTAGTTGCATAAAAAAAAACTCCTGGGTGCTCTTTTTTTTTCTGGGCCTATCTGCAAAACCGTGGAATGAGATTGGTGTAACATTAACCAATAAAATTGTCCCTACTGTGTTTTAAATAATTTTAACATTTTGTTTTCATAGCTTTACGGCAGTGGCTTTATGTATATTTATGTATTTATTTCTGTACTTATACCCAAAAACTATCAGTTTGTATATCACAAATAATTAGTGTATAAAGTATATAAAACAAAGTATATACTGCTTACAAAGCCACCGCAGTAAAGCTGTGATAAGAAAATATTAAAACTGTTTAAGAAGAAAGTAAGAACAGCTTTATTCATTAACGAGCACACAGTTGTAATGTTTCTGGTTACATCTTAATCGTATAAAAACGTACAGGACAAAGAAATAGGGAAACTAAATATTTGTAAGTAAATATAAACTATTTCTCAGAAATTTCTAGTTCATTCAGATGACAGATTTTAAGAGAACAACAGAACTTGCCCAGGTAGTTAAACTCATATAGGACACTGGGGGAACCCTGTAAACAGCAATAAGGTGTCAGAGAGTACAGAGTTTATTGTTAAGAAGATTATGTATACAGGTGCTGTGCCTGAGTGAGCTTTGATTTGCTTTTGAAAACGCCGCACAAGATTGAATACTGGCAGACTTTATAGTTTCAAGAAGTGAACAACCAGACGCATGTGAAGAAGCTAATAAAATACTCTGTGAAGGTATTTGTCTGTGAACAGAGAGTAGCAGCATCCATGTGTCCAGGTACTCACAGGTATAATGATCGTGCTGGAACTTTCACAAGCAAGGGAAGATCTCCAGAATGAACAATATGCAGGAAACTCTGTAATGTAGAGAGCGAGACAACAGTGTCAGCAGAGGAAGTAAAACAAATAAACTTGATATTGTACATACATCTTCAGTTTATCAAGTATCTCAGCAGTAATTTACTCATTTTGATTTGACATATTACTAGAATATATCAGGGAAACAGTTTCAATCTTTGGTTTACTGTCAGCATCTGTTAGAACCTACTATAGTATTTTTTTGTTGTCAGTTCCTTCTATTTGTAAAGACAGAAGTGCTTGGGCACGTAATCATGTCTTGCTCAATGATGATGAATAATACTTGAAGAACATTTTGAAAAGCAGAAACCATTAATACTGAACTTCATAGACTTTAAAAAGGCATTTGATAACATACACAGAGATTCATTGTGGAGAATTTTAAGTCTATATGGAATACCATCTAAGGTTGTCAGCATCATTAAGGACCTCTACAGCTGATATGTTTGTGCAGTCAAAACAGAAGAAAGGATGAGCGAATTGTTCCAGATTGAAACATACATGAAACAAAGATGTATACTATCTCCTTTGCTTTTTGGAATTGCAGTAGACTTCATAATGATAAAATGCTGCACAGCTAACACAGGTTACATTGAGTACATGTGACCCAACTATAAGATCTTGATTTTGCTGATGACATAACTCTTATCAGCAACAATGTGAATTCCATGCAAGAAAAACATATCCTGTCTTCACTGGCTAGCAAAATAGGACTTGTTATTAACAAGGATAAAACAAAAATAATGAAAGTTCCCATTAATCAAAATGGAAAAATACACGTAGAAGAGACAGATGTTGAAGAAGTCAATCAATTTGCATACCTTGCTACATAGACCAGGATGGTGACACCAGAAAAGAAGTTAGAATTAGAATTGCAAAAGCAGCATCGATCTTCAACAATCTTGAGAACATATGGCATTCAGATGTTATAAGCACAAAAACCAAGTTAAGACTATTCAGTTCAAATGTAATATCCACCCTCATTTATGCACGCGAAAGCTGGAAAACAACTAAAGAAATGGACAAGAAATTAAGACTCTTGAAAACAAATGATTAGGGAAAATATTAGGTCTGAAGTGGAACGAGTTCAAGAACAATGCAGAGATAAGACAGATGACTGAACAACAACCAGTCTCATGGGTGATCAGGAAAAGGAGATGGACATATGTTGGTCACTTGATGAGAAGAAACAGAGAATCCCAAAACAAGCTATCAAGTGGAACACAACAGGCCGAAGAAAAAGATACCGACCACTGGAAACTCTAAAGAGGACATTGTTAAGAGAGGTCAAACTAACAGGCATAAAATCCTTTGATGAGGTTGAAAAGCACGCCGAAAACAGGAAAAATTGGCGAACTGCTGTACCTTTGCGAGCCCTATGTGACGTTTAACGACGCAGGAAGGATATAATATATACAAATGTTGTCAGATCATATACACAGCAGAATAAGCTTTCTTTGTGAGGGGGTTAGTTGTGTTTCTGGAGCAGTGAAAACTGCTTTCTCCAGGTGAAAGCAGGTATTTGCTGGCAGGTATTCCTGGCCAGATGAAAGCTGTATATTAATGACCAGGATTTATTCAGCCGAAGGGTTGTTCCCCCTGAATGTGACTAGAGCTGTTTAACACTTCAAACTTGAAAAACGCCCAGCTCCCAAGCAGCGACTGTCAAATTGCCAATCAAGTTTTATAGCAGGGAATGTAAACCTGAGAAGAGGTCATCTTGGTGCACCGTCAGTGTCAGATATTACTTTCTCTCTCTGCTGTTTTGTCATGGCCACACCGGCAAGTGAATGCGTCTAATGATATTGAAAGATTTCCTGGGGAGCGGTCTTAGACGTTTGCCTACCTGGCCGAGTTTTTATTTGTCTGTCTCACGTGATTTTTTGTTTGTCTGTCTCACGTGATTGTTGTCTGCCTTTCTTGAGTGGTTTTTGTTTGCATCTCTCGCATGATTTAATGATTGTCGTCTCCCGTGGTTTTGTTTGTATGTCTGATATGATTTTTGTCTGTCTCTCTTCCGTGGTTTTGTATGTCTGGCATGATTTTTGTCTGTCTGTCTCCCGTGGTTTTATTTGTTTGTCTGGCATTATTTTTGTCCGTCTGTCTCCCGTGGTTTTATTTGTTTGTCTGGCATTATTTTTGTCCGTCTGTCTCCCGTGGTTTTATTTGTTTGTCTGGCATTATTTTTGTCCGTCTGTCTCCCGTGGTTTTATTTGTTTGTCTGGCATTATTTTTGTCCGTCTGTCTCCCGTGGTTTTGTTTGTTTGTCTGGCATGATTTTTGTCTGTCTGTCTCCCGTGGTTTTGTTTGTTTGTCTGGCATGATTTTTGTCTGTCTGTCTTCCGTGGTTTCTGTTTGTCAGTCTCGTATGATGTTTGTGCACGCGTGATTTTTGTTTGTTTCGTGTAATTTTTGTCTGCCTGACGTGATTTTTGTCTGTCTCTTGTGATTTTTGTTTGTATGGTTCCTCGACTTCATTTGTTGGTTATCTCGCGTGATTTGTTTGTCTGTCTGGTGTGATTGTTTTGCTTGTCACTTATTATTTTTGTTTGTCTCGGGCGATTTTACTTGTCTGTCTCGCGTGGTTTTTATTTGTCTGCCTGGTGTGGTTTTTGCTGTAACTTAGACAGCCTCACGTATAAGTTTGTTTTTTAAGGGACTTACTGTATTGCCGGTTTATTTTTATTTTGGGTGCTTTATATGTCTTGCTTGTTGGTGTCTTGATGTGTTGATGCCTTGACTTGTTGATGTCTTCGCTCGTTGTCTTGGCTTGTTGATGCCTTGACTTGTTGACGTCCTGGCTCGTTGTCTTGGCTTGTTGATGTTTTGATTTGTTGATGTCCTGGATTGTAGATGATCGTCCCAAGTCGAGGTAATCAGGACAGATATAACAAAGTTGTGAACTGTTAGTCTCGATGACTGAAGAAAACGGCACCAGTATAACATTTTCAGTTGTTAATGATATATTTCTCACTAATAGAGACGTTCTTGATTAATAGCGACTTTATCTTCTCACACATCCAGATTTCTGTTGTTTTAGATTAGGTTTCACAAACATCAAGCTTCACTAAATCAGAGGAGAGCAAGTCCGATGAACATTTCACTGCGTTATTTATTTAATTCTGACAAATAAGATATTCGACTTAGAAGTCATCACTTGTACTAAGATGCAATATGACATAATCTTCGTTAGTTTCGTCGTTGAAGCACATCAATATTAAACTGTCATACTCTACATGCAGCATTTCTCAATGTTCTCCTATTTCACAATATTCTACACATTTGATAAGAGGAGAATTCTAAACTCTGTACTATATTCGATCTGCAACACGTGGTCAATCAGTTACAGGACTAAATCACTGTACTCGAAGTTTCAAAGTCATAAATATTCATATCACTTGAAACACAGATTCAGTCTGTCCTAAAACTACTTCTTCAAAACTGCTTTTCCTGAGTATCTATTGCTCTAGGTGTCCATCCATTCAGTCTGTCGTTACATACGTCTTCTTTCTCTGTCGTTACATACGTCTTATTTCTCTCTCGTGTCTTCTCTGGTGTGTGTTCTCCATTCTGCTGTTCTTCTCTGATTGTCTGCCCTTCTCTGGTCTGGCTCGGTCTCAGTTCACTGACCGTCCTTGTTCCTCCGTCTTCAGTGCTCCGTTCTCTGTCTCTTCTCCTCTCTTGTCTCTTCTTCCTTGTTCCCCTACTACTTAGTTCCTGTTCTTGGTTCGTTCTTCCATCATGGGCTCGCTCCTCTGTCTCTTCTTCTTCCTCGTTCCCCCACTACTTAGTTCCTGTTCTTGGTTCATTCTTCCATCATGGGCTCCCTCCTCTGTCTCTTCTTCTTCCTCGTTCCCCCACTACTTAGTTCCTGTTCTTGGTTCATTCTTCCATCATGGGCTCCCTCCTCTGTCTCTTCTTCTTCCTCGTTCCCCTACTACTTAGTTCCTCTTCTTGGTTCGTTCTTCCATCATGGGCTCCCTCCTCTGTCTCTTCTTCTTCCTCGTTCCCCTACTACTTAGTTCCTCTTCTTGGTTCATTCTTCCATCATGGGCTCCCTCCTCTGTCTCTTCTTCTTCCTCGTTCCCCTACTACTTAGTTCCTGTTCTTGGTTCGTTCTTCCATCATGGGCTCCCTCCTCTGTCCCTTCTTCTTCCTCGTTCCCCCTGCTTGGTTCCTCTCCTTTCTTCGTCCCTTTTCCTGTCGCCTTTTTATCTTTAAGTCCAGGTTGATGGATTAACCAATAAGTATTTTGGCTCCACCCTTCAGATGTCCACTGGTTCCCATGCGCGTTCTGATTGTCCGTCATTCAAACTGCCCCGTGACTTGTATGTCGTAAGTCAGTTGTCCAATAGAGCACGCCTCTAAATATTTAATGGATCATCTGGCCGAGTTGGTCACTTCTTTATTTAAAAACTGTGTGCAATCGCATCACAACGCGTGTCACATAACAGGTGTCAAGTGTCAATTCCGTCTATACAATTGTTATTTAACTGCGTCATTATCTTGCTATTTCCTGTCGGAGGTTTTATTGTGTCCTCGATTTTCATTGTGTCTGCCTTTTCTATTTGTCTTTTCTATTTTGTTTACACGTGTCAACGTCCAGTCACTGCTTTGTTATCACTGGACCATCCTACTTTCTGGCGTCCTTCTTTTGTTTTTCCTACATGTCATCGTCACTGTGTCTCGTCTTTTTCTATTCACTGTTTCCACTGTTTACTTTTGTCCGCGTCTTGTTCTAGTGTCATGGAAGTTCTGTACCATTATCTTCCTTTCCTCTCCATTTTTCTCTGTCGCTATTCGATGTTACTATTTTCTTTACAGTATATTTTCATAATCATATTCATCAATAGTAGTAATAACAACAGTATCCATTACTTACAAGGCTATGCTACACACAGTCCTGTAGCAAGACAACGAGAAGTGACAGTGAGGTGCTAAGATTGTTGTTGCTGAGGTGACTGCCTTTTTCTCTTTATATTTTGGTAGAAATATCAACAGGAGACATTCGTATAAGAGACATAGGAAACAACAATAGACATTCCTACAACAGACAAGGGAAATAAGAACAGCAGACATTCCTACAACAGACAGGGGAGATAGACACGAAGAAATCAACATCGCATAAAACGTACATGAAAGATTTTTCTTGTTCTAAGCGCCCTACATACCGTGGTGAAGAGTTGCTGAACTTGATTGTTCTTGTTCCAAGCGCCCTACATACCGTGGTCAACAATGCCTGAACTTGACCGTTCTTGTTCCAAGCGCCCTACATACCGTGGTCAGTAATGCCTGAACTTGACCGTTCTTGTTCCACGCGCCCTACATACCGTGGTCAATAATGCCTGAACTTGACCGTTCTTGTTCCACGCGCCCTACATACCGTGGTCAAGAATGCCTGAAATTGGCTACATAGAAATAGATATCTTTGCTTACAGCAATAAAACTGGTGGATATCAGCAGTAACTGCACTGCATCATCTGAGAAAATCTCGATTGAACTAAACGAAATACCCGAGTCATTGAATGCCGGGGTTATGGTCCACATCTCGTTACGGGTGGACTCAGTTTGCAGTACCACCGGGTCACGGCCTGTTGTTAACTCTCGTGTCTAGTTATACCAGTATGTATAGACCTGTAAGAACAAGGTCATAGCAAGGGCAGGCCTGGTTTGTGGTTCGAGTTCTTATATATGTGCTCTTCTGTGGTTTGCTTTCATGTCGGACTCACGTTTTATGCTCTAGCCACGCAACATGTATGATTCTCATAAATATATTTTGTTTGCAGTTAAAATATCAGAAAAAGTTTCCTTCCATTTCCAAATGTAAAATCGTTGATAAATTCTGCTATCATGTTATAAAATATACAAACTTGCAGGCTAGCATCTGCACTCATGTTATCACATGCTATATATCTTGAGTTTCTCGTCCATGTTTATCTAACTCTGGCAAATAGCGGGCCGGCTCTACCCCGCACGAACCCATGAACTAATGCTTCAGGCATGTTTCGTGAATGACATCTGAGCTTATCTTGGCTGTGGACACAAAAATATCGCCCTGTATGGACATGGACAGAAACAAAAAATCTGAGTGACGGCGAGCTACAAGTGACAGATAATAAATGGCTGGGTGAAGCGAAAAAGTTTGGCCAATAACTGCTCGTGTGGGTCTGTTCCTGGCCAGCGTTTGGGTCTGTTCCTTGCTAGCGTCTGGGTCTGTTCCTTGCTAGCGTCTGGGTCTGTTCCTTGCTAGCGTCTGGGTCTGTTCATTGCTAGCGTCTGGGCCTGTACCTTGCTAGCGTCTGGGTCTGTTCCTGGCCAGCGTTTGGGTCTGTTCCTTGCTAGCGTCTGGGTCTGTTCCTTGCTAGCGTCTGGGTCTGTTCCTTGCTAGCGTCTGGGTCTGTTCATTGCTAGCGTCTGGGCCTGTACCTTGCTAGCGTCTGGGTCTGTTCCTTGCTAGCGTCTGGGTCTGTTCCTTGCTAGCGTCTGGGTCTGTACCTTGCTGGTGTCTGGGTCTGTTATTTGCTAGCGTCTGGGTCTGGCCAGCGCCTGGGGATCAGCGCTTGAGTTAGACAAAATGGGAACTCTGTGGTTATATCTGTCTTCGGACTCGATGGACAAACCAATCAATTTAGTTCATCATATGGCGGCACCTTGAGGTGCATTTTCTCCGCTTCTCATTGTTTCAAGTACAGTGTCCCAGCTGTTGCATGCTGCACATCTCGATTTAGTTCGTCATGATGGTCTGCCAACACTCTATCTTCCTTCAAGCGGTCATCGCTTGGCTGTCCCAGCATTTTGTTGTAAGATAGCTTAAATCTATGATGCCATGTTTTCACAGTTAAATAAACAGTGCACGATGAGAACATTGTATCAGCGAAATCAGAACAAGAGAAACACATCTCACTAGATCATCAGAGACAGTATTTTTCTTTCTGGTTGTAGCCATCATCCACAGGCTAACAACATATCTTTGAGCACCTGTTAGCCGTTTTCTCTGGCAGGTCATGGTATTGTTTGACATAACAGGCTTAAGTTACCTAATGTTTTTACTGCTCATGACGTGTCCCACATCCAGCTTCAGTGTTTTGTACAAAGGCTCTAAAAAAGCTGCTTTTTTTCTTCTAATCTACGACTCAACTTTCACATCCATGGAAGATCTGTGTACGCTGGCCCACGATCAGGGGGTTGTTAGAACTAAGAGCAGTTAAGAGATTATTGTTAGAACTAAGAGCAGTTAAGAGATTATTGTTAGAACTAAGAGCAGTTAAGAGATTATTGTTAGAACTAAGAGCAGTTAAGAGATTATTGTTAGAACTAAGAGCAGTTAAGAGATTATTGTCAGAACTAAGAGCAGTTAAGAGATTATTGTCAGAACTAAGAGCAGTTAAGAGATTATTGTTAGAACTAAGAGCAGTTAAGAGATTATTGTTAGAACTAAGAGCAGTTAAGAGATTATTGTCAGAACTAAGAGCAGTTAAGAGATTATTGTTAGAACTAAGAGCAGTTAAGAGATTATTGTTATAACTAAGAGTAGTTAAGAGATTATTGTTAGAACTAAGAGAAGTTAAGCAGTAGCCGGTAGGACGGTGCGGTTAATCTCCATCTGGTCAGCCGTTGAATATATGTCATAAAAGAAACTAGGTGACCTTGAACAAGTATTTCAGAAGAACCTATTTTAGCCAGATCGTCAGCTTAATAATGTAACTCCGAGAGTGTTATCCTCGAGAGTGTTAATCAGTCGTTCTTGTTCTGTCAGAGAGTGTTATCCTCACTCAGAGTTAGTAAGTTCTTGTTCTGTCCGAGAGTGTTATCCTTGATTACAGTTAGTTCTTGTTCTGTCAGAGAGTGTTATCCTCGCTCAGAGTTAGTAAGTTCTTGTTCTGTCAGAGAGTGTTATCCTCACTCAGAGTTAGTAAGTTCTTGTTCTGTCAGAGAGTGTTATCCTCGCTCAGAGTTAGTAAGTTCTTGTTCTGTCAGAGAGTGTTATCCTCACTCAGAGTTAGTAAGTTCTTGTTCTGTCAGAGAGTGTTATCCTCACTCAGAGTTAGTAAGTTCTTGTTCTGTCAGGGAGTGTTATCCTCGCTCAGAGGGTATAAACAACCTCTAAGAAAAGAACAGTATATACCTGTAATAATTTCAATGCTAAGTAAGAACAGTATATAACTGTAAGAATTTCAATCCTAAGTAAGAACAGTATATACCTGTAATAATTTCAGTGCTAAGTAAGAACAGTATATACCTGTAATAATTTCAATGCTAAGTAAGAACAGTATATACCTGTAATAATTTCAGTGCTAAGTAAGAACAGTATATACCTGTAATAATTTCAATGCTAAATAAGAAGAGTATATACCTGTAATAATTTCAATGCTAAGTAAGAACAGTATATACCTGTAATAATTTCAATGCTAAGTAAGAACAGTATATAACTGTAAGAATTTCAATCCTAAGTAAGAACAGTATATACCTGTAATAATTTCAATGCTAAGTAAGAACAGTATATAACTGTAATAATTTCAGTGCTAAGTAAGAACAGTATATACCTGTAATAATTTCAGTGCTGAAGTAAAAACAGTATATAACTGTAAGAACTGCAGTGCTGAAATAAGAACAGTATAGAAATTAGAAATTATTAAGAATAATTTCAGCTGTGTGAAGTATTTGACTACTCTCTTTTAATGTATTGTTCAACACTGTGGGAACAGTGAACCATCAAAAGAAAAGTGAGATTTGTAAAATGCATGATGTATTGTGTGTTTCTGTACAGAGCAAAGACCTAGACTCTAAATCAGAGAGAAGGGTGAAAGCAAGCAGAAATGTGGGTCTACAGAAAAGTAGGTCATACATGGTGGAGAATGAGAAGAATAAATGTACAAGTTTAGAACTACAACCTATCAGAGACATAATAATATACTGAAGACCATGCTAGAAGGAAAGATGGAAGAAAAAAGAGCGAGAGATTGACAGAGATGTAGATGGGAAGATAACATAAGAGAGTGGTCAGGACACCATCAAGTCTAGGGAGCGAGGGAACTGGAGATACATTACCGCCAAGTTTCCTACCCAATTCCGCACACGATGGTGATTATTATTATTATTATTATTATTATTATGATCATATTACCGAAAAAAATTGTTTATTTGCGGGTAGTGTATATTGTTACATGTGAGAGAAATGAATAAATCTTGCTGTATATTCAAGGAACAAAAAAAAAAAAAACGTTAGATTTATGTGGGCATGAAACAGAAACTTCAGTTCCATGTAAACGAGAAAAGAGTGTTTTGTGTTACTGGTAGGCTATACCCGCGTGCTGAGAAGCCCTGATCTCAGCTGATTGTATCATTGCAATGAATGCATAATTTTCTCAGATTGTTTTATATCAAATAAGTAATCGTATAGAACGGCAGATGATTGCCCGCAGATTATCTGCCATATCTTCACAAGAAGCTTATGACAAAAAGTGCCCGGAGACCAGATTGATGATAGTAATAATGAGTGGAGATATATGGATGAGATTATTAAATGTCGTAAAAATATGGATGGGATTATGAAATGTCGTAAAACTTTATTGAGCGTCCTTGATCAGAAATACACGGGAAAGCTGCCATCTTCTATACAGAGTCTGCCATCAGCTTCATGGACTGAAGAAGCAAATGCTAGAAGTCTGCCATCAGCAACATGGACTGAAGAAGCAAATGCTAGAAGTCTGCCAGCAGCTACATGGACTGAAGAAGCAAATGCTAGAAGTCTGCCATCAGCAACATGGACTGAAGAAGCAAATGCTAGAAGTCTGCCAGCAGCTACATGGACTGGAGAAGCAAATGCTAGAAGTCTGCCAGCAGCTACATGGACTGGAGAAGCAAATGCTAGAAGTCTACCATCAGCAACATGGACTGAAGAAGCAAATGCTAGAAGTCTACCATCAGCTACATGTACTGAAGAAGCAAATGCTAGAAGTCTGCCATCAACTACATGGACTGAAGAAGCAAATGCTAGAAGTCTTCCATCAACTACATGGACTGAAGAAAGCAAATGCTAGAAGTCTTCCATCAACTACATGGACTGAAGAAAGCAAATGCTAGAAGTCTTCCATCAACTACATGGACTGAAGAAAGCAAATGCTAGAAGTCTTCCATCAACTACATGGACTGAAGAAAGCAAATGCTAGAAGTCTTCCATCAACTACATGGACTGAAGAAGCAAATGCTAGAAGTCTTCCATCAACTACATGGACTGAAGAAGCAAATGCTAGAAGTCTTCCATCAACTACATGGACTGAAGAAAGCAAATGCTAACGGCGGGGACGAGTTTACGAGACTCAGTGTGGCACGGACGTGGTTGTCCTAACCTTACAAACTTGGGTCTGGCTGGCAATATAAATGTTATTTTCTGAAATCAATAAATCAAAATACTAACTGCCAAGTTCTCTACGCTAGCTTGTTGTGTGGGGATGTAGGAAAATGATTGACAGGAATTTGTTCCGACACACTGGCGGATGTTTGCCGCTCTCCGCCGATCGTCTTTAATTTGGGCCCTCTCGTGCTTGGAGTTTGTGATCTCTGCCCTAGGGCCACCCCTGGCAGGGGCACGGGGCAGGGGCATTAACCCACTTTCTCTCAGCCTGAGAGAGGAGAAAGAGTGTGGGACGTTTAGCTTGAACATGTCTGCCGTGTGTAAGTGTTGTGCGTTGTGATTTCAGGTTGAGTCAGCCGTGTTGTGTGTAATATATACCTGATCCAGTTAGGAGATAGAGAGGACAAGTGTGAAACGGGAAAATCAAGGCAAGTCTTGCAAAAGCTCATATGCTTTACTTCATCGAGTCAAATCTAGCCACAGCTCACATGTCTTTACTTCATCGAGTCAAATCTAGCCACAGCTCACATGTCTTTGCTTCATCGAGTCAAATCTAGCCACAGCTCACATGTCTTTGCTTCATCGAGTCAAATCTAGCCACAGCTCACATGTCTTTGCTTCATCGAGTCAAATCTAGCCACAGCTCACATGTCTTTGCTTCATCGAGTCAAATCTAGCCACAGCTCACATGTCTTTGCTTCATCGAGTCAAATCTAGCCACAGCTCACATGTCTTTGCTTCATCGAGTCAAATCTAGCCACAGCTCACATGTCTTTGCTTCATCGAGTCAAATCTAGCCACAGCTCACATGTCTTCAAATCTAGCCACAGCTCACATGTCTTTACTTCATCGAGCTTGACTTAGGTATTCTCCACCCAACCAGCTTGACGTAGACGCAGTCTACACAGCCAGCTTGACGTGGACACGGTCTACCCAGTCACCTTGACGTAGACAGTCCACCCAACCAGCTTAAAGTAGACACAGTCCACCCAAGCAGGCTTGACGTAGACACAATCTACCCAGCCAACGTGATGTAGACACAATCTACCCAACCAGCTTGACGCAGACAGTCTACCTAAGCAGCTTAACATAGACGCAGTCCACCCAGCCAGTTTGACGTAGACACAATCTACCCAACCAGCTTGACGCAGACAGTCTACCTAAGCAGCTTAACGTAGACGCAGTCCACCCAGCCAGTTTGACGTAGACACAATCTACCCAACCAGCTTGACGCAGACAGTCTACCTAAGCAGCTTAACGTAAGACGCAGTCCACCCAGCCAGTTTGACGTAGACACAATCTACCCAACCAGCTTGACGCAGACAGTCTACCTAAGCAGCTTAACGTAGACGCAGTCCACCCAGCCAGCTTGACATAAACACAGTCCACATAACCATTGTGACGTAGACACAGTTCACCGAACCAGCTTAACGTAGACACAGTGTAACCAGCCAGCTTGACATAGACACCCACAGTCCACCTAACCAGCTTGACGTAGACAGTCTGCCCAACTAACATAACACTGACATTCCGAGAAATGATGTAGGAAGCAGTATTTTATTTTCATAATTTCCAGCTGTTCTCTGGCTGTATGTTTCTACTTTGTTGCATAAACAAGCGGAGCACGAATAGAGTGGGTATACAAGTACATGCTTACAAGAAACAAGATAAAAACAGAATGTATTCAAACAGCTCATTCCGGAAACGTGTATCAGATGAGAAGCATTAGAGGCAACATTGAGTTTCTGCAAAATATGTTCAGTGATTTTATTATCCGCTTACATACAGGTCTCCCTCAACAAAATAATGCCGGCTATCGTGAGCTGGTTGCCAGGTTTTATATAAAACTCCCTGCTGTCTGATTCTGTGCTTTAATTGATTGCGCTGTAGGAAAAACAGTTGTTGTAAACCTCCAAGACGAAACGCACCCATCAAACATTTTTGCTCGCCATTTGTACTCGGGGTGTAAAGGGACACAACCAGTATTATCCGGTGATAAAAGCCGAACTGTTCCTCCCATTTGGGACACACACGCGGAGGGATGGCTGAGTGCGCTCACAAGCGTGTGAGAGATTCATCCCTTCTTTTGAAATGGATATAAAAATGAAAGGGAAATTCTTATTTACAGGCAGACGTGGCAAACATTTTCTGTGATTGCATCTCTAATCTCTTCGCGTCCATCGCTGGAAGCCGTTACCATGTGAATAGCATGCTTAATGGGTGAGCTTATAATTTGGAGTTGCGGGCCTTGACAGAGAGGGGACACAAGCACAGTTTGATTTAGAGATGACACTTTTTTCTCCTACACGAAAAAAATTTCCCATAAAGTAAATTTCTCTTCAAAATGTCTGACATACGGGTCCCCCGTCCCCTCCCCTCTCATGATTTGTGAAGTTCGGATTTGAGCCACTTCAGTTTATTAATTGTTGTTTGTGCGGTGTAGGTCAGAAAACTTGTTTGTCTTATTCTTTTGTGTCACTGTATGAGTGAAGTTATCTCCCGTAACTGTTTTTTTTTTGTGGGGAAAGTACGCTCCTGGAATGTCTAGTGCAGTGTTTCTCAACGCTTTTTTTATTATGTCTCACCAAAACGCCTCGAAAATTTCGATGCCTCTTCTTCCTCCCCTCCCCCACCCCCATAGTCAACCAAGTTCTGAAAAAGGTGTAATACAAATATGTTCAAAGTGCGCCCCACCCCCTCAAATGTTCAAATTCTCCCCCACCCCCCGTGGGGTGTACGCCTTGCGTTGGGAAGCACTGTTCTAATATCTGCAGACGTGATCAACCAGACTTGGCCACAGCTAGAAGCTAGAACATTTTACTGTACAAGTTACAGCACTCCCGCAAGAAGCTAGAACATTTTATTGTACAAGCTACAACACTCCCGCTAGAAGCTACAACATTCTACTGTACAAGTTAACAACGCTGTCGCTAGAAGCTACAACATTCTACTGTACAAGTTAACAGCGCTGTCGCTAGAAGCTACAACATTCTACTGTACAAGTTAACAGCGCTGTCGCTAGAAGCTACAACATTCTACTGTACAAGTTAACAACGCTGCCGCTAGAAGCTACAACATTTTATTACCGAAGTTATGAACGGTGCCTCTAGAAGCGTGTACTTGTACGAACTGTAAGTGCCAGCTATTGTTCCTTGCAGCCGTTGCTGTAGAGATGTTGAGGCACAGCATCGTATCGGCGTGGGAGCGGGATTATGGCGGCTACTTTTTCAGTCCCGGAGTACAGCTAAAAAGCAGGGGGTGTGGAATGCTTCTTTAGCAGACTCCACCACCATGGGGATTATGGCGATCCCTGCCCCGTTAGCCAGGCTAGGCCTGTTACTAGGGGTACCACGGAGAGGTGGGACAGGGTCTTGGTCAGCTGTGGGTCGCTAACACTGACGCTGGCATATCAGCTATGGGGCTAGAGCATTTTATTACTGAAATTATGAACGGTGCCTCTAGAAGCTGGAACATTTTACTGTACAAGTTAGAACACTGTTAGAACATTCTGCTGTACAAGTTGTGATCTGTGTGAACACTCGTTTTCAAACATGATCAGGATGTTGGTCTTGTTCAGTCTCTCCGGAACTGTGAGCAGTGTGTTCTGTTTGTGCTGTGAAGATGCTGAAAAACAAACATCTTTGTGTCGGATGAGGAGTGAGTTAAAGCGCCCATTTTGTGGACTCGTAGCGAAACTAAAAAACAAGAAAAGATGTAGATCTTCTTTATCAGACTAAAAAAACACTGGGACTAGCGATCTGTGCAAGAACTTAGTCTCTTCTGGAGACTATGGCTCACCCAACGAAGAAGTGAGACAGGGTCTTGGTCGGTTGTGGCTCACCCAACAAAGAAGTGGGACAGTGTCTTGGTCGGCTATGGTTCACCCAACGAAGAAGCGGGACAAGGTCTTGGTCGGCTATGGTTCACCACCTCTGACTCCAGCAGTTAGTGATGCCCATATTTGGAGATGATAACATAGAGCAAGACACAGAACAGCCTCTGTGATTCACATAGTTCTACTGTAGTGGATCTCTGGCTCTGTCTAATATAGTTCTCTGTAAAAAAAAGATTCATTCAGACGATGTTGTGTGTTATGGTAAAGATGTCATTCTATCGTCAGACGATGTCATGTGTTTTGTGGTAAAGATGTCATTCTGTCATCGATCTAAATAGTTCATCCTTTGCAGTATAGCAAACGTAGTGGAGCGCTGATAGAAACGTGTGAACTAGCAGAGGCATTACAGCTGTAGATATAAGAAATAAATATTCACAATTTTATGTTTTACAATTTAAAATCCTTCATCACTTTTCAAATTAAAAACAAATTAGTACGGAATGTTTGTCACCTTTCCCTCTCACGTTGGTACATAATCACTTACATATATAATTACATACATTTATATAGGCTGCCTACATAATGAGATGCTTACATTGGAACTAACCCTTGCAGGCGGCCAAACTCTTTGCTGGCCATAATTTCCCAATGTTGTATTGACGTTCTCCGTCTCTGGCTGTCTCACAGAGTTATTTCCAATTGCGCTGTATTTTCCGCTTCTTCCCTCCGAACCTGATTCTCATTCATTGAACCCCATCGCATGTTATCTTAAGATTATATTTCACACAAATTCTGTATCACACGAGCCCGAATTCCTCAAGGCTGGAAAATGAATGTCTTTCTTCATGTGTTTGGAACATGTCGAGGGTAACAGTTGTCTCGTCCAGGCTGGAGATTTATTCTAATTGTCTCGGCTCTGGGAATACCCAAGGTCTTACGTTGCTCGTAAAGCAAGCAAGACAGTCTCGTTTGTCTGAGGTTTGATGTTCCTCTCCGTCATCTGTACTGTCTGTCTGTCTGTCTGTCACCCTCCCGTCCTGTTAGTTGAAACACTTGGAAATACTTTATTAACTAAGTCTGTATACTGTACACTTTTTTCCCCCCCTCTCTCTCTCTCGCGGTTTGTAAGTTCTCATGTAGATCCAGTGAATGATACAGGCAAACTGCGATAATTATTTAATAGTAATGTTGAGTACTTCTGTCGGCCGTAATTAATTTCCGCGAAGTACATTGTCTGTGTGTATTAACTTGACTTCCTAGAGTGCACTACTCTGTATTGACTTACGTAATAACTCGACGTCCTGGAATGTACCACACTGCAGTGACTTATATAATAACTTGACGTCCTGGAGTATACTACATTACATTGTCTGTGTGTAATAACTTGACGTCCGGACACTACATTATCTGTATGTAATAACTTGACGTCCGGACACTACATTGTCTGTATGTAATAACTTGGCGTCCTTTAGTGTACCACACACCATTGTCTGTGTGTAATAACTTGGCGTCCTTTAGTGTACCACACACCATTGTCTGTGTGTAATAACTTGGCGTCCTTTAGTGTACCACACACCATTGTCTGTGTGTAATAACTTGGCGTCCTTTAGTGTACCACATACCATTGTCTGTGTGTAATAACTTGGCGTCCTTTAGTGTACCACACACCATTGTCTGTGTGTAATAACTCGACGTCCTGGAGTGTACGAGGAGATTAAAAGTTTCATCGTAACTCATAGTAACCCTGGACAAAACTGACGTAGAACATGTACAACAGTACCAGATGAAGTGGTCAGCATGGCCAGATGTTCCTGCTTACATTAAACTCAAGACTGTCCTACACAGACGAATGTTGATTCTGGCGTAGAACCCGTACCTAGAAAATATAGGGCAAGAATACGCCATCTCCGCCACCTAGCACCGTCAATACTTGAGACAGTGCTACGACAGGGTCTTATAGAAAACTTGAGACAGTGCTACGACAGGGTCTTATAGAAAACTTGAGACAGTGGTACGACAGGATCTTATAGAAAACTTGAGACAGTGGTACGACAGGATCTTATAGAAAACTTGAGACAGTGGTACGACAGGATCTTATAGAAAACTTGAGACAGTGGTACGACAGGATCTTATAGAAAACTTGAGACAGTGGTACGACAGGATCTTATAGAAAACTTGAGACAGTGGTACGACAGGATCTTATAGAAGACGTGAGATAGGTCTTCAGACTTAGCCTGCCTAGACGGAAGAAGTTTGGCAGATCTTCTATTCTGTCTTTGCTGTTTGAAATTAAAGCTCTCTCTCTCTCTCTCTCTCTCTCTGTCTCTCTCTGGCACGAGAGGAAGTCTGGGTGGGGTGAGAGAGACACTGCTTCTGTATCGTTGTAGAAGTAGTTCTGTGAGGAGAGACAGACCAATTTCATTAGATTTCTGTACAAAGCTGCTGATGGAAAGAATTAGCGACTTTGTGCCGGTCGACAGTCGAACATTGATTTACGAGTCTTGTTTTCTTTCCAGCACTCGCTGCTGACCCACGCCTCGGCCTCGCCTCCTGGGATATTTTTGTCTGTCAGTCACCCGGCCAATTGTCTGTCTTTTCTAGACACAGAAAACAAGTGTAGAAATGTCTTTTCCCATTCCTTTTTGTAGAAAGCGATATTGCTTTTTTGTGTTAGGTTCTTCTCTAACCCCATCCATTGATGTCTGTGATAGTGTTATAGAGTAACATTTGCTGCGTTGTTCACATTTCTAGTATCTATACGACTGAGGTATTGTTCACATTTCTAATATCTATACGGCTGAGGTGTTGTTCACATTTCTAGTATCTATACGGCTGAGGTGTTGTTCACATTTCTAGTATCTATACGACTGCGGTGTTGTTCACATTTATAGTATCTATACGGCTGAGGTGTTGTTCACATTTCTAGTATCTATACGGCTGAGGTGTTGTTCACATTTCTAGTATCTATACGGCTGAGGTATTGTTCACATTTCTAGTATCTATACGGCTGAGGTGTTGTTCACATTTCTAGTATCTATACGGCTGAGGTATTGTTCACATTTCTAGTATCTATACGGCTGAGGTGTTGTTCACATTTCTAGTATCTATACGACTGCGGTGTTGTTCACATTTATAGTATCTATACGACTGCGGTGTTGTTCACATTTATAGTATCTATACGACTGCGGTGTTGTTCACATTTATAGTATGGCTAATTTCTTCCTTTGTTTTTTTTTTCTGTTCTTAGGCATGGCTAATTTATAGTTTTTTTCTGTTCTTGGACATGGATGAATTCCAGTTTTTTTCTGTTGTTAGACATGGACAATTTATAGTATTTTTCTGTTCTTAGACATGGATAATTTATAGTTTTTTTCTGTTCTTAGACATGGGTAATTTATAGTTTTTTTCTGTTCTTAGACGTGGATAATTTATATTTTTCTGTTCTTAGACATGGATAATTTATATTTTTCTGTTCTTAGGCATGGATAATTTATAGTTTTTTCTGTTCTTAGACATGGATAATTTATATTTTTTCTGTTCTTAGACATGGATAATTTATATTTTTTTCTGTTCTTAGACATGGATAATTTATAGTTGTTTTCTATTCTTAGATATGGATAATTCCTTGTTTTGTTTTTTTTTCTGTTTTTAAACATGTAATTTATACTCGTTATAGTGTCTATTTTGTGTATTTGTTAATAAGCTGTTTAGTTCTTTCATCCCACCGTGGTTTTCGGAAACTGAGTATCAGATGTTGTTTTAAAGCGCTATTTCTTTCCTTTCTGTAGCTAAACTTGTTGGTGAAATGTTTATCACTTAGTGTTATTAGCGTGTCATAATATGAGCTAGTTGGGTCCCTGATCGTTTTCATTGGGCGGCTCATTGTATGTCATTAAACTATACGAATGCTCAGTATGGTTGTATGATTGTAATTTTGTTACAGCTTTGTCTTGATCCACCATTTTACGATCAGGAATGTCCAACATTTTCTTACAGCTTTGTCTTGATCCACCATTTTGCGGTCAAGGAATGTCCAACATTTTCTTACAGCTTTGTCTTGATCCACCATTTTACGATCAGGAATGTCCAACATTTTCTTACAGCTTTGTCTTGATCCACCATTTTGCGGTCAAGGAATGTCAAACATTTTCTTACAGCTTTGTCTTGATCCACCATTTTGCGGTCAAGGAATGTCAAACATTTTCTTACAGCTTTGTCTTGATCCACCATTTTGCGGTCAAGTGTGTCCAGCATTTTCTTACAGCTTTTTCTTGATCCACCATTTTGCGGTCAAGTGTGTCCAGCATTTTCCAGTAAACGGTCACCAGCGTTTTTAACGAGAAGAGATCCTGAGATGTTGAATGTAAAATCTAGTTTTAAGTTCTAAAGTTTTGGTGTCAGTTTTGACAGTGAAGTGACGCACTCCTGGAGCAAGATTAAGAAGCAAAGAGTTTGTCTAGATTTGCTTTTTTTTTGTCTGCTGTCTGTCTGTCTGTCTGTCTGTCTGTCTTGTCCTCCTTTCAGAGGTAGCTTTACGGTCGAGAGATCAGTAAGGCAACAAGATTTTGCTTTCTCTCAGAGACTTGTCCAGAGTCATTTAGTTAACAGAGAGGGGAATTTTAGTGAACGAATAGGTGTACTTTAGTTAGCTGAGGTTAACAAAAGAGGGACTTTAGTTAACAAAGGTGGATCTTAGTTAGCATTTGTTTTTAACAGAAGATGGATTTTAGTTAACAAAAGTAAATTTTAGTGAACAAACGGCGGACTTTAGTCGGCAGAGGTGGATTTTAGTTAACGGAAGTTAATTTTAGTTAAGAAACGGTGGATTTTAGTCAACAACGGTGGATTTAGTTCACAGCAGTAGATTTTAATTAACGAAGGTGAATTTTAATTAATAAAAGTGGAGGTGGATTTTTGTTAAGAAAGTTGGACTTACAAAGTTTCCGAGAAAAACCTATAGGAACTATACATTAGTTTAAACTACAAGAAGACAATCAGCAGTCTTTGAACATTGAGAGATGGGAGGGGGGGGGGAGAGATGCTGTGAGACATAACAGTAACAAGAGTTTTAAATCCAAAGAAAGGGGAAGACTTAGAGATAAGATAATGTAGTGTGACATACCAGTTGAAGGGCAGACGCCTGATGACAGACAGTAATTGTTGTATTGTTAGCTTTGTGTTGCTCACATAATTTATGCCGGCAAGTGGTCAGGGTCGATTAAGTGTCATGTGGTATATTATTCATGGATAGATAAGGAAATATCCGAGTTATAGTTCTGAATCTCAGCAGAGTTCCAAATATTGCCGGTTATCGATTTATTTTACGGGTTAGCGTATTTATGCAGCGCTTTATCTCTTTAATATTACTGTGCTTTCCATATCTGCAGAATTATTTCCCCTTTCGCATGACTCCCCATCTGATGTGTGTGTATGTGTTGTTTAGTGTGAGCTTGTATGTGCGTGTGTGTGGAGGATAATGGCGATGGCACGGCTCTTAAATTTAAGGGAGATAATATTGTTATTGAAACTGTCACGAACAGAAGCAGGCATTGCTCATAGTCTGAGAGTATTTCTCCACTGATTGCTCTCCCCTTAGGCCCGTCTACTTCCATGTGGCTGCCCCCCTTCTCCGCGATTATCTCCAGCTCCTAACTGGCATGCGCAACAGTTGCTCTGCAGACCTCGTTACAAGCGGACGGGTCATCCAGTTCAGCCCTGATACCCCCCCCCCCTTCCTGATGATGATAATGATGATCTTCATGCTGGAGTTTGGAGATAATGAACGTGCCATTTACTGAGAACAGAACGCAACGTGGAGGCCTTAATTATAGCTTAAGAAAAAACAACATACACATCCTATAACTTTTGTTTGCAAGAAGCTGCGTGATATACTACATGATATACTACATGATATACTACATGATATACTACGTGATATACTACATGATATACTACATGATATACTACATGATATACTACATGACTGAGTCAGGTTTTGAGAAAAGCATAAAAACACTTTTACATTACTTGACTTGACCAGTCACTTGTTGTCTCGTGTTGTCAGTTTATGAGCATGGGGAAACCAGAGAAAACACAGGTCGGATATACCTCCTTTTTATGTATGCTGTGTGTGGTGACGCCATTTGAAGCTGCCAAGAGGAAGATGGCTAAACAACATGAAACCAGGCTGAGAACTGAACTGACTTTTGTTGAAAGGAAAGATGGGCAGCATATAATAGATTTAACTGGAGTATAGGACATCTTAATTGAAGAAGAATGACAACATATGTAAGGTTTAACTTGAGAAGAAAAGACAGCTTAGATCAGGTTTAACTTGAGAAGAAAAGACAGCTTAGATCAGGTTTAACTTGAGAAGAAAAGACATCTTAGACCAGGTTTAACTTGAGAAGAAAAGACAACTTAGATCAGGTTTGATCTTAAAAGGACAACATATAACAGGATTGATTGAAGTATTACGTTTTAACTGAAGAAGAAAGACGACAGAGACAAGATTTGACCAGAGCAAAGGGACAGTTTATATTACATTTGACCAGAGAAGAGAGTTTATATTACATTTGATCAGAGAAGAGAGTTTATATTACATTTGACCAGAGAAGAGAGTTTATAATGCATCTGACCAGAGAAGAGAGTTTATATTACATTTCACCAGAGAAGAGAGTTTATATTACATTTCACCAGAGAAGAGAGTTTATATTACATTTGACCTGAGAAGACAGTTTATATTACATTTGACCAGAGAAGACAGTTTATATTACATTTGACTATAGAAGAGAGACAGTTTATATTACATTTGACCAGAGAAGAGAGACAGTTTATATTACATTTGACCAGAGAAGAGAGACGGTCTGTATTACATTTGACCGAGAAGAGAGACGGTCTCTGTTATATTTGACCAGAGAAGAGAGACAGTTTATATTACATTTGACCAGAGAAGAGAGACAGTCTGCGTTATATTTGACCAGAGAAGACAGTTTATATTACATTTGACTATAGAATAGAGACAGTTTATATTACATTTTACCAGAGAAGAAGAGCAGTTTATAATATTTGACCAGAGAAGAAGAGCAGTTTATAATATTTGACCAGAGAAGAGAGACGGTCTATATTATATTTGACCAGAGAAGACAGTTTATATTACATTTGACTATAGAATAGAGACAGTTTATATTACATTTTACCAGAGAAGAAGAGCAGTTTATAATATTTGACCAGAGAAGAAGGGCAGTTTATAATATTTTACCAGAGAAGAAGGGCAGTTTATAACATTTTATCAGAGAAGAAGGGCAGTTTATAACATTTTATCAGAGAAGAAGGGCAGTTTATAATATTTTACCACAGAAGAAGGGCAGTTTATAATATTTGACCAGAGAAGAAGGGCAGTTTATAACATTTTACCAGAGAAGAAGAGCAGTTTATAATATTTGAACAGAGAAGAAGGGCAGTTTATAATATTTTACCAGAGAAGAAGGGCAGTTTATAACATTTTACCAGAGAAGAAGGGCAGTTTATAATATTTTACCAGAGAAGAAGGGCAGTTTATAATATTTTACCAGAGAAGAAGGGCAGTTTATAATATTTGACCAGAGAAGAAGGGCAGTTTATAACATTTTACCAGAGAAGAAGGGCAATTTGACCAGAGATGCGAGGCAGTTGATAACACATGTTACCGGGAAAAAATGACAATGGGAGATGAGACTTGAAGATACATTGTAAGAGAAAGGAGATTGAAGTGTAGAGAAGAAAAACAAAGCTGGAAACGTACAGAAAACAGTCTTGCCTGTCATATCTTGATTGAATCACCCAGGAGTTTTGCTTTAATATCATTTTTGTCGTCTTCTGAAACATGGCAGACAACTGGCATGAGCAACATTCATCTAAGTGAGCAACATTCATCAAAATAAGCAACATTCATCTAAGTAAGCAACATTCATCTAAGTAAACAACATTCATCTAAGTAGCAACATTCATCAAAATAAGCAACATTCATCTACGTGGGCAACATTCATCTGAGTAAATTGTGAGAAAGTTTTCATTACACAGAAAAGAATGAGGCTTGAGAAGAGTAATCTTATCTAACACATTATATACCTACTTTCCTCCCATCTACTTTCCACATCCACATTTATCGACCTCCCTCCCATCTACTTTCTACTCCCACATTTATCTACCTCCCTGCCATCTACTTTCCACACCCACATTTATCTGCTTTCCTTCCATCTACCTTATACTCCCACATTTATCTACCTTCTTCCCATCTACCTCCCTCCCCCATATCTATCTTCCTCCCTCACATCTATCTACCTTCCTCCCACCTACCTTCCTCACCCACACTTACCTTACCTCCTTCTCATCTATCTTTCTACCCCACATCTATCTGCCTGCCTCCCTCCCATCTACCTTCCTCCCCCACATCTGCCTACCTCCCCCACTTCAACCTATCTCTGTCCCATCTACCTACCTCCCCCACTTCAACCTGTCTCTGTCCCATCTACCTACCTCCCCCACTTCAACCTATCTCTGTCCCATCTACCTACCTCCCCCACTTCAACCTGTCTCTGTCCCATCTACCTACCTCCCCCACTTCAACCTATCTCTGTCCCATCTACCTACCTCCCCCACTTCAACCTGTCTCTGTCCCATCTGCCTACTTCCCCCACTTCAACCTATCTCTGTCCCATCTACCTACCTCCCCCACTTCAACCTGTCTCTGTCCCATCTACCTACCTCCCCCACTTCAACCTGTCTCTGTCCCATCTACCTACCTCCCCCACTTCAACCTATCTCTGTCCCATCTACCTACCTCCCCCACTTCAACCTGTCTCTGTCCCATCTGCCTACTTCCCCCACTTCAACCTATCTCTGTCCCATTATACCTCCCTCCCCCACATCTACCAATCTTTCTCCCATCTGCTTACCTCCGTCCAATCTGTCAGCTTCCCACTCTACATACCTTCCTCCCAATCAGCCTCTCTCCCTCTCTGCCTACCTCCCTACATCACTCTGAAATATTTCAGACTCGACTGTATGAAATTTATGGATAAAATGAGCAACTTCATTGACATCATTGTAAAAACATTCTACATAAGACGGGCCACAACACAAGTAAATCAAGTTTAGGACTGGGAGCATTTACTTTTCTATAAGACTGGCCTATCTTATCGCTCACAGTTGCCTAGCAACAGTGCTGGATGAAATTTTGAATAGACTGTGTTGAGAAAAGGTACGGAAGAAATGAGAATTATTTTGTTTTTTGAGCTCCGCACAGACTTTATTACTGAACCTATACTAAATACGCGAGCAGCTACTGTGAATAAACCTCCATTGTTCTTCTCTTTAAAAAAAAGTCAGTCGTAAGCGTTTATTTAACATAATTTTTTTTCCCTGGCTTTACGTTTTCCAGGATAATAGCTCTGTATCTTTTGTGCAAAACTCGTAAACAAACTTCAGGGTTAATCCGTTCGTGTGGGGTTGATATAATGTTGTTTTGTTTAATGTGGAAATATAGAAGCAAACCGGCCGCTATTGTATTGTTTGGTTTCAATTCTTTGATCGTTCATTGTGCAGCTCTGGCTCTGTTTAGGCTCTTTGTTATCTGTGGCTGGTAGTCGTGGAAATATTCAAGGTTGGAAAACAAACAGGAGCGACTCATACCTTCAGTGCTCACATTGTCAAAACTGTTCTTCTTCCTCCGTGATTTCATTCGATGTTTTGTTGTCGGCATTTCTTTTCATGGAATATGCATGTTTATAGTACATGGCATTTACCAGAGAAAGACGTTCATTTTTCTTGTATACAAAATATGGCGAGTCGGAGAGCTTGCAGTGAGATACATGATATACATACTAGCCAACCTGAGGACATGATGTAGTTTTGGTACACATACAAGCCAACTTAAGAAAATGATGTAGTTTTGGTACACATACAAGCCAGCTTAAGAAAATGATGTAGTTGTGGTACACATACAAGCCAACTTAAGAAAATGATGTAGTTTTGGTACACATACAAGCCAACTTAAGAAAATGATGTAGTTTTGGTACACATACAAGCCAACTTAAGAAAATGATGTAGTTTTGGTACACATACAAGCCAACTTAAGAAAATGATGTAGTTTGGTACACATATCAGTCAACGTAAAAAATGATGTAGTTTGATACACATATCAGTCAACGTGAGAAAATGATGTAGTTTGATATACATACCATCCAACGTAAGAAAATGATGTAGTTTGATATACATGCCGTCAGCCGCGCAGAGCTGCACAGCCCGGGCTGCTGCTGTTGTCCTGGGCGGCGAGAGTTAAGGTGTTTCGATGCAGAAGCGAGTGGTTTATCCGTCGAGCGAAGCCTATAAATAGCTAGCCAGTCAGGTTCGTGCTAACGCGTCGGTGTTGTACTACGGTGTTGTCGACCGATGGTCTCGAAATTGGCCCATCTCTCGTAAAGTGTATCGGATCTGCAGTATGTAATGTGCGTTGATTGTCGGTGCCGCGCTTTCTTCTCATTCGTTAGAGCAGAGAGAGCCGGCCGCCGCCGGTGGTTAAAGGAAATGAGATACTGCCGGCCAGATTCTTCGGCTGCCGCGAGTGGAGTGAAACTCCTCCCGACCAATGAAGAAAATGCGATTAGAGTTGCCGTGCGGCGCCGATGTGAAATGGTGATTGAAAGGATAAAATGAAGTTTAATCGATATGTCCAGTAGTCTCGCGGCGAAAGCTACTCACACCATGGTACCTCTGATCTAGAGGGCAGCCACGTCCGATATACATCCATACTGGTGAAATATGCCTAAACCGGCTTAACTCAGGGGTGAAATATTTATGACCACTCATGTCACGGTACCTCCGCTCTAGAGGTCGGCCACGTCCTAAACACGCCCATACTGGGATAATACGCCTAAACCGGCTTAACCCAGGGGTGAAACTTACTAATGGCGAGGATTCTTGCTCCTGGACAAAAGCTCCGTCCTGGTCACAACTAGGAAAGGTAGCGGTCACGACCACAAAATGCTGAAGTCGGAGACACTGGACCATTGCAGTCTAGATGGGCAGCCACCTCTCATCCGGCGGGGGATATATGCGCATCCTAATCACGCTGAGGTTTTTCGGTGAGAAAGTCCAACGCTGGACTGGATGGACAACCACCTCTCAACCGGCGGGGATATACTGATATCTAAAACACGTCGAGGTTTTCCGGTGAGAAAGTCCAATTCTAGGCTGGATGGGCAATTACCTCTCACCCGACGGGGATATACTGATATCGAAAACACTTCGAGGTTTTCCGGTGAGAAAGTCCAATTATGGATTAAACTGGTGCAACGAAAACCACGGGATCACGCAATCCAGCTTCTTTGACCCACCGAGAATACAGGCCCAAGCTCCGCGATACTCTGAACCTCTTGTGGTCCTCTCGGGGATCTCTTGTGAGAAAATGATGTAGTTTGATATACATATCAGCCAACGTAAAAAATGAAGTAGTTTCATACACATGTCAGTCATTTGACGTCTGAATGGTGAAGTAGTTAGTGCACTAGTATCTGATGGCGAAGATCGGGAGTTCAAATCCGACTGGAGTCACCCCAGTCATTCGACTGTAGAATTAGGTACCCGACTTCTGGAGCTGGGGAAGGAAAGGCAGCCGGGCATGATGCTAACCACGTCACCCTCTAGTGTGCTGACCACGTCACCCTCTAGTGTGCTGACCACATCACCCTCTAGTATGCTGACCACATCACCCTCTAGTGTGCTGACCACATCACCCTCTAGTGTGCTGACCACGTCACCTTCTAGTGTGCTGACAGGTCAAGGAAAGCATGGACACTAACATTGTGTTCCTATGCGCCTCTGAGGCATTACATACCAGTCACTGGTGAGAAAATGATACAACGAGATACATGATACACATACCAGATATGAATGGGGAAATGATTGCTATGAGATACATGATACACATTGTGTCGACTGTCGATGATGCAGTCATCAGTGGGAAAATGATAATGGCTTGTACACGTAATGTCTCAGTGTCATCCAGCAGTTCTCACTAGTCCTCTGTTTTCGGTGTATACAACCGAATAAGTTGACAGAAAAGAGAGTATGTGACAAGTGAGAGAGTATGTGACAGGAGAAGCTCAGAAGTGTAAGAATATATCATACGAAAAGCAAGAGAGTGTCAGAATTTGACAGTGGGTTTCGATTGTCCGAATTTGACAGTAATGATGGAGGAGTGTCGGAATTTGCTAGTAGGTTCTTGGTGTCAGAATGTGACAGTTGGTTTTTAATGTCAGTATTTGGCAGAAGACATTTGAGAATGTCTGAATGTGAGGAGATATAAGTATGTACCGAAAATAATGTAATGATGTCAGAATATTCAAGGACTAGTTGAAGAAATGTCATTATATACGAAAAGCTGTCAGTATATTTAGGGGCAAGCTGAAGGAATGTCATAATGTACAAAAAGTTGTTCGTATATTTAAGGGCAAGCTGAAAGAATGTCATAATGTATATATATATATATAAACTAAATGTCAAAATGTTCAAGTCCTGGCAGAGATTGTGAGAGTGATTGATGCTCAATACAGAAGAATAAAAGAACGAGAGGATAGGATGGAAAGATGTTGAGGGAAGTATAGAAATAAGAGAAGGGGAAACATGAAAGCTTGAAGACATTTTCTAACCCAGAAGACATTTTCAACACACTCAGATTAGCCCTGTTGGCTTTTTTCTTTTTTCCTGCACGGAGCCAGCTTTCACAGGCTCTGACTCCGTTTGAAATTGACATTTCTTTTTATTTTCTTCCTTCACCTTCTATTCACCCGAAATGACAATTGACGTATGAGGAGAACATATGGGAGCAGCATTACGGCCGGATTTGTTGGAACTTTCACATTTTACAATTAAAAAAAAAAAGTTGGCCTTTCCTTTCTGAGAAGAAAAATAATTAAGCCTGGAAGTACAAGAGAAATAAATCTTGGGAAATGTAAAGCGTGGCGTATGTGAGCTTCTTTACCTTCCCGCAAACAGTCCGGTTTTTCAATAACCCCTCAATCAGAGCTCTTCCAAGCGGAGAACAAGAAACATGCACAAACAGACAACACAAAACATTTGAATAAAAACACAATAAACGAACTCACCAACTTCATAAATCGCTTTTCTTCCAAGCTTGAACTTTCGCCTAGATGTTTTTGTCCTTGTTCTACACGTGTTTCTACGTTTTGTGGCAATAATTGCCTGAAATATTTGTTTTTATGTGGAAAGACGAAGGTTTTCAAAATGAAATCACCATCTGTTTTTGAGAGATTTCGCTTAATATTTTTTACTAGCCTGTCAACACTTGCCAACTTCCTCGTGGAACTGGACATGTAATTATGCTCAATTGTTCCTTTTCTATAGAAGCGGCCTGCACTTTTTTTAGTAAACAATCTCGAGGATTTAATCTTTCATTAGACTTGAACGGAGGCGTAGCATGTTCGTTTACTATGCGCTGCAAAGATTGTGTGTTTGATTACATGGCAGGTACTTGAATGAGATGCTAACACGACTAGATCCATACAACTTCAGTGCCCCCAAGGGCCATAACTGTGTGTGCAAGTCGTATCAAATCGACTGACATAAAAATGCGAGAAAATGGCACTTATAAAGTACAGGTCAATCAATTGTTTTTAAATTAAGTCTTTTAGAAAATCTTGCACATTTTATAGCGTTTTTATTTGAATCAGATAAATTGTATTTTGGTAGTAACCTCAAAGGCCGCAAGAAAAGGTCTCCCAAGTCGTCTGGAACTCTCCGGCCACCAGCCGGATACTCATGATTGTCTCATCCTGGACATGTCCTTACATCGTCCCGAAACTGGCTTGACTAACTTACCAGACTAGCAACACACTCCACTGATATTGCTAGACTCTAGCTGCAGACAGTTCTGGCTTGACTAACTTACCAGACTAGCAACACACTCCACTGTTATTGCTAGACTCTAGCTGCAGACAGTTCTGGCTTGACTACCTTACCAGACTAGCAACACACTCCACTGATGTTGCTAGACTCTAGCTGCAGACAGTTCTGGCTTGACTACCTTACCAGACTAGCAACACACTCCACTGATATTGCTAGACTCTAGCTGCAGACAGTTCTGGCTTGACTAACTTACCAGACTAGCAACACACTCCACTGATATTGCTAGACTCTAGCTGCAGACAATTGGGGTTTGGAGAAAAGTAACAGCTAGGATAAAGATGGACGGATGGCATAGTGATGTGTTGCCTGTACCTCTTTATCTCGTCTATCAGGTGCACCATGTTCATGGACCTATATTGTGTGGTGCAAAGAAAAGTTCATTTTATACAAGCTGAATATGCCATGTAGATGTATAGCGTTAGATCCCATGTAGAGGTTGTCTAGCGTCATATCCCATGGAGAGATTATCTAGCGTCAGATCCCATGTAGAGGTTGTCTAGCGTCAGATCCCATGTAGAGGTTGTCTAGCATTATATCCCATGTAGAAGTTATCTAGCATTATATCCCATGTAGAGGTTATCTAGCATTATATCCCATGTAGAGGTTATCTAGCATTATATCCCATGTAGAAGTTTTCTAGCATTATATCCCATGTAGAAGTTATCTAACATTATATCCCATGTAGAAGTTATCTAGCATTATATTCCTGTAGAGGTTATCTAACATTATATCCCCTGTATAGGTTATCTAGCGTTATATCCCCTGTATAGGTTATCTAGCGTTATATCCCCTGTAGAGGTTATCTAGCGTTATATCCCCTGTAGAGGTTATCTAGCGTTATATCCCCTGTAGAAGTTATCTAGCATTATATCCCCTGTAGAGGTTTTCTAGCATTATATCCCATGTAGAGGTTATCTAGCATTATATCCCATGTAGAGGTTTTCTAGCATTATATCCCATGTAGAGGTTTTCTAGCATTATATCCCATGTAGAGGTTTTCTAGCATTATATCCCATGTAGAGGTTATCTAGCATTATATCCACTTATCTAGCGTTAAGTTTGATGGTCTTAGTGTCAGGACAGTGGAGTAGAGATCTTGGTCTGAGAACCCATTCACCAGGAAATCAAGCCTTTTCCTTTCACCAACCTGCTGCTGCTGCTGTTGATCATGTAAATGCTCACTGCTTTCTCTTTTCAACGATTTGCTAGCGTGAATTTGTTTCTTTTCGCACAATCATTCAACTGTTTATATTGTAAAGTCTTCGTTATAAAAGTTCATCATTGAAACAACTCAAAGTTTGTAGACTGGCCCGAACATGCTGGCACAGTAATATGTACTTAAAGTTAGCTCTTAGTTTTCAGATGAAGAAGAAATGTTTCACTTGCTGAAATGGTTGTTGTTGTATTACTTATTTTATTTAATATTGCTATTATTGCTGTTTATTAGTATTATACTAAATGAGATAATCTGTACAGGTACAAGATAGTTAATAAGGGACCTAAAGATTGAACAATAATCACGCGATTAAAGAAAAGTTACATCATCATCATCATGTTGCGTGCCTCCAAGCTTCATCTGCTTTTTCTAATGACAAGTTTCATTTGCTGCCGAATCTTGCCTGAATGTCAGACTGACCTGCGTGTCTAGTTCTGTCGTTTGAAAATGAAGTCCATTTCTGTGAGCTTTCACGAGAGAACAGTTTTTCTCTTTCAGAAATGTGCAAGCGAGTTTTATCTTCACCATCTCAGCACTGTCAGATCAGTCGCATTCATCATATTATCATACAGCCTTCTCAACATCCTGGTTAGATGCACTACCTGGCCACAGTTGTATGACTGTCATTGTGGCCTCTGTCGCCTGCGTGAATGCTGGACGTAGATTTGGTAACACGATATACAAATTCCATCAGTCTGTTTTTATAATGCAAGTCAGTTGCGGCCTTGTTCATTTGATTTCTTTTTTAATTTTCATAAAATTCAAAGAAAGAAATAAAAGTACACGATGAAAGCTTTAGTGACCAAATTAAATATTTCGGCCGTATGTCTTCGTCAGGTGAGAAGCCTAAAAGAACCGGCAGCTTGTATAGAATTTTATCGAATACATGCTCCATTGAGTTCCATCTGTTGTGTATAGCTGCGATAAAGCAAGTTCCAGTAAGAAATGTTGATTATTTTATGAACAATTGGAGAAAAACCCTCCAATATTTCCTTCATTATACTTACTCTCTTTCTCTCTCTCTCTCTCTCTCTCTCTCTCTCTATCTCTCTATCCTTTCATAATGCTTTTCACAATATTTTAAATTCTAGTTCCTTCAGTTATTGTATTCGAATGTTTGTGTTTCTTTGGATGTTTCTACTCCTTTTCTTTGATATTCTCTTGTTTTCTTTTGTGTTCTCGTGTGTGTTTTCTTTAATATTCTCTTGTTTTCTTGCATGTCCACTTGTGTGTTTTCTTTAATATTCTATTGTTTTCTTTTAAGTTCTCTTGTGTTTTCTTTGATTTTTTTGTTTGTTCTCATGTATGTGTTTTCTTTGATATTCTTTTGATTTCTTTTATGTTCTATTGTGTGTAGTCTTAGATATTGTTTTCTTTTATGGTCTCTTGTGTGTTTTCTTTGATATTGTTGTCTTTTGTGTTCTCGTATGTGTTTTCTTTGATATTATTTTGATTTCTTTTATGTTCTCTTGTGTGTAGTCTTTGATATTGTTTTCTTTTATGGTCTCTTGTGTGTTTTCTTTGATATTCTTTTGATTTCTTTTATATTCTCTTGTGTGTTTTCTTTGATATTGTTTTCGTATGTGTTTTCTTTGATACTCTTTTGATGTCTTTTATGTTCTCTTGTGTGTAGTCTTTGATATTGTTCTTCCTTCATGTTCTTTTGTCTATTTTGTTTTTCTTGCACATACAACCGATGCGCACGATCACTGCCATGTACATGATATCACTGATTCTGATTATTCAGTGAATGCTAACAGGCAAAGATTAGTCCAAACCTTGTCGATGTTGACTTCGTTTTCTGTTCCCAAGAGAAAAAAAACATAATGTATGAGTATCTAGTCATTACAGGAACATACAACGACAACATATAGCAACACCATTTGTTAATCAACGTCAACCCATTTTAACTTCTCCAACACATTATTGTTGTCACTTTGTTGTAGGAACGCCCGAGAGGGAGAAAAGTTTTATGTTTGTTCCATCAATCATAAAATCACTGACGTGTGATGGACCATCGATTGGTCTTTTCTGCTGATGAGGGGCTGGGATTTAACCACAAGGAAGATTTGAATGACAGGAGACCGTGTTTTCTTTCTTTCTTTCTTTCTTTATTCACCCGCTGTAGAGAGCTGTACGTAGCCCCATGGCAATACTGATCTTCCATGCATGTACTGATAGCCATATACACTGTATAGTCGAGTGCGGCTCGGCTTGCAGACAGATATTACATGTTTACATTCAACTTTTAAAACATTTATGTGTCAGGTACCTATTTTCACAACGAAGGCCACCAATCGGCGTTGGCAGCAGGTTTGCAGTCACATTCCCCTGACAAGAAATCTTTCTGGATTGGATTGTGTTCTGACAAGAATACATCTTTCTGGATTGTGTTCTGGTGTGACCTGCAGGCATGTAAGGCTGCTGAAGAGACTGAGAACTTATTCAGCTCTCTCCGAAGCGTGGAGTCATACTTAACTGAATGTTTCCTTTTTCTTCGCTTCATTGCTTCGTTATAAATTACGACACTATGTTCACATGACTAATTAGTGCGAAACTCGAGGCTTAGAAATTGTTTTCAGCTTTGAGTGTCTTATGAACGTCTTCAGTATGGCATATTTATGAAGAAACAAACATCATCTTAACCTGAACTAATGAACGATCATTCGAGCTCAGATTCGGCCTCCAACAACCATCTTCCGCATTCCTTGACGAGATTGGCGACAGAAGATGACGAAGCGAGTATATAAAAATGAAGGTAATAGAAATAGCAGTAGCGGAAGCTTCTGTCACAAAGCACATAGAGACTGGGTATAGTTGAGTCTGGATATGACCTACATGATTGTGGAAGATACCAGGAATTTACCAGATCTCCCGATTAGTTGTTCAGGTACTGAAACTTCTCTTAAATAGTTCGGCGTGGGGGTTATTATTGTCTGTGCAGTGTGGGTCACGGAAGTACGAGAAAAAAAATGTGCTGCAGCCATGTTACAGGAGTCTCACGTATTATGTTATAGTGGGACTGCGGAATAACTTATCAGGGGAGTTAGTCTCTTTACACAAAGGCTAGCGTTTAAAGTAAGATCTTACACATTAATCTCTTTACACAAAGGCTAGCGTTTAAAGTAAGATCTTACACATTAATCTCTTTACACAAAGGCTAGCGATTAAATTCGTACACATATTACACATTAATCTCTTTATACAAAGGCTAACGATTAAATTCGTACACATATTACACATTAATCTCTTTATACAAAGGCTAACGATTAAATTCGTACACATATTACACATTAATCTCTTTAGACAAAGGCTAGCGTTTAAAGTAAGTTCTTACACATTAATCTCTTTAGATAAAGGCTAGCGGCTAAAACAGTACAGATTAATCTCTTTAGTAGATAAAGGCTAGCGGCTAAAACCGTACATATTAATCTCTTTAGTAGATAAAGGCTAGCGGCTAAAACCGTACAGATTAATCTCTTTAGTAGATAAAGGCTAGCGGCTAAAACCGTACATATTAATCTCTTTAGTAGATAAAGGCTAGCGGCTAAAACCGTACAGATTAATCTCTTTAGTAGATAAAGGCTAGCGGCTAAAACCGTACATATTAATCTCTTTAGTAGATAAAGGCTAGCGGCTAAAACCGTACAGATTAATCTCTTTAGTAGATAAAGGCTAGCGGCTAAAACCGTACGGACTAATCTCTCTAGACAAAGGCAGGCAGCTAAACCCGTACAGGTTCAAGATAATAAAAAAGGAAACAATTCTTGGTCTACGTGATACAAGAAGGCAGAAGTAACACTCGCTAGCAGTCACTAGAAAATACAAGGAAAAAAAAATAGTTCCAGAAAAGATTGAATCACTGCTCACATAGAACAAATCCAACGAGTCTGGTCAGAAGTACTATAGCGGCAGAAAAGAGAGATATTGATGATCGCCAATGTCTGCCGTAGCCACGAATGTTGAAGATTATTGTAAAACATTTTTCTCTCTCAAACCTGCTATTATGTTAATGATCTGTACCGTATTTATCTATTACGGTGTTTCAGATCTTGTCTTACAGATATCCGTTACATCATCGTCATAGAGATGTCCCTTAACTCTATGGTCATGTTAAAGATCTCCGTTAATTCGTGATAGCGTTAAAGATCTTCTTTTAGTATTTCCCTTAGATCAAACTTTAATTCATTGTAGTGTTTGAGATCTCCTTTGCAGACATTGTAGTGCTTCAGATTTCCTTTACATACATTATAGTGCTTGAGATTTCCTTTACAGACATTATAGTGCTTGAGATTTCCTTTACATACATTATAGTGCTTGAGATTTCCTTTACAGACATTATAGTGCTTGAGATTTCCTTTACATACATTATAGTGCTTGAGATTTCCTTTACATACATTATAGTGCTTGAGATTTCCTTTACAGACATTATAGTGCTTGAGATTTCCTTTACAGACATTATAGTGCTTGAGATTTCCTTTACAGACATTATAGTGCTTGAGATGTCCTTTACAAACATTATAGTGCTGGAGATTTCATTTACAAACATTATAGTGCTTGAGATTTCCTTTACAGACATTATAGTGCTTGAGATTTCCTTTACAGACATTATAGTGCTTGAGATTTCCTTTACAGACATTATAGTGCTGGAGATTTCCTTTACAAACATTATAGTGTTTGAGATTTCCTTTACAGACATTATAGTGTTTGAGATTTCCTTTACAAACATTATAGTGTTTGAGATTTCCTTTATAGACATTGTAGTGTTTTAGATTTCCTTTACAAACATTATAGTGTTTGAGATTTCCTTTACAAACATTATAGTGTTTGAGATTTCCTTTATAGACATTGTAGTGTTTTAGATTTCCTTTACAGACATTATAGTGTTTTAGATCTCCTTTACACTCATTGTAATCTTATTTTATCTAATTTAGAACGAGTGTTGGATTTATCCCTCTTCCGCCCCGCTGGCATGACCCGCTATCTTATCTAATTTGATATATTAATCTCCTACAGCAGGAAAGTTGTGAATGTTTCTGCCCCATGTGGACGTGTAATCTGATTACTTGCTTAGCCTGACTGAAATTATATTCCAAATTTATTGTCACAGCGGTCGTGTGGGACACGCCTATGCCTGACCCTGGCCTGATTAGGCCGGTTCGATGACCTCTGAACTCTTGTACTGTCATGCTTTGTCGTTCAGGTCTAGCTAAATTTAGAAGTCACGTGGTATTGATCATGTGCGATAGTTTGGGGATTTTCCCGGTACAATTTATTAGTGACTGCTTTTTTTTTTTTGTTCTGTCCGTTTTGTGTAAGATGTTCTGAAATATAACTATTCTTGATATCATTGTTTGTTTTTTTTTTAATTGTGCGAAGCAAAGCTGCGGAGTCGGAGTTGGAATTCTTTTAGTGGAATCGGGAGTCGATGGACATGTTCCATCTATGAGAGTCGGAGTTGGTGGAAATGTTCCATAATTGAAGGAGTCGGGATTTTGATAGTAGAAAATTAGATGAGTCTGAGTTTGAACAGGGTTGGGTAGAGTCGGTAGAATCATACTATTTATGAGAGTAGAAGGTCTTGGTGGAGTCGGTAGAATTATACTATTTATGAATATGTTGGAGTGGAAGGTTGGGTGGAGTCGGTAAAAATATACTATTTATGAATATGTTGGAGTGGAAGGTTGGGTGGAGTCGGTAGAATCATACTATTTATGAATATGTTGGAGTGGAAGGTTGGGTGGAGTCGGTAGAAATATACTATTTATGAATATGTTGGAGTGGAAGGTTGGGTGGAGTCGGTAGAAATATACTATTTATGAATATGTTGGAGTGGAAGGTCTGAGTGGAATCGGTAGAAATATACTATTTATGAATATGTTGGAGTAGAAGGTCTGGATGGAGTTGGTAGAATTATACTATTTATGAATGAGTCGGAGTAGAAGGTTTGGATGGAGTTGGTAGAATTATACTATTTATGAATAAGTTGGGGTAGAAGGTTTGGATGGAGTTGGTAGAATTATACTGTTTATGAATAAGTCGGAGTAGAAGGTTTGGATGGAGTTGGTAGAATTATACTATTTATGAATAAGTTGGCGTAGAAGGTTTGGATGGAGTTGGTAGAATTATACTGTTTATGAATAAGTTGGCGTAGAAGGTTTGGATGGAGTTGGTAGAATTATACTGTTTATGAATAAGTCGGAGTAGAAGGTTTGACACAGTGTGCGACTCCACAGCCTGGGGTGGGAAGAGTTTAGCAGAATAGAACATCTGTAAGCGCTTAACAGCCTATAGAAGTCAAACAAACAAACGATGGAAAGAGTAAATGAATCAGTCTATAAGTTTTCTACATTTGATCTACTGGCACCCCCTCGGGTATAGACCAGGGTTACATATTACCTCCCCTTTTCCTTCTCACTTGTTACCCCCCTCTTTTCCAATCTTTGTGTAGATTGTCTAGCTGCATCGATCTCTTAGCAACGGCTTTCATTTCGTTCATGCTCCTTGTTCTTCTGTAGCTCGGCTCTACGACTGTCTGGCGAGGGGAACGTTCCTTTTCCGAGGGATCTTGTCATGTGATCATTGTCCAATCGTGTCTGCTGTCGATAAAGACATTGCTCCTAAGGGTCTCTCTGATTGCCATGATACTTAAGACCAGAACAAGAAATCGAATGTCAGAAGTTCTTCTGAGATTCTTCTACATCTTTGGATTACAAAAGTTCTTGTCTGGCATTTCGTGTGTTTACTTATCATAATGGACGTCTTCAGTATCACGTCTTCCCTTGCGGGACAAAACTGGGACAGACTTTAGAGGCCACGTGACAGCTAGCTGATCCATTGATGAGTGGGGGAAAATAAAAAAACATTAACAACTGAGAATAGAAAAGAATGCTAGTAACAGTGATTGTTTTGAAGTGGATAGATGGCAGTTTGTGTCATGGATGTTTTTGTCATTATTTTTGATTGCTATAATTGATCACAGCAGCAGTAAACTGTGTGTTACCAGATCCAGTCTCTTTATACTTGTGTCTCTTGTTTTTAAATGCTGCTCATATTTGATCCTCTAATGGCATTGTACCGCTGACAATTAACATGGGCCAGTACATTACTTGGCATCTATTACTGTAAGGGGAATGAGTGAAGGTGTCGAGTGACTGCGTGCGACTGGCGGAATGTGTGACGTCTGAGAGAGAGAGAGAGATGCATGGCGGCCACTAGCAATGTGTGTCAGTTGTACAAGCTGTTGCTAATCGTGAGTATTGGGCTAAAAAGAAAAAACTCAGTGAGTGACAGTTGAAGTAACAAGTGACAGTGTGTTCGGTAACTGATGAGAGAATAAATTGATTTGACACTGATGTGTGGGATCTGGTTTTCTGTGACAACTACATGTGTGTGCCTTGTTGATAACCTCCCTACATATATGTGCCCTGTTGATAACCTCCCTACATGTGTGTGTGCCCTGTTGATAACCTCCCTACATATGTGTGCCCTGTTGATAACCTCCCTACATATGTGTGCCCTGTTGATAACCTCCCTACATATGTGTGCCCTGCTGAGAACTTCCCAACATATGTGTGCCCTGCTGAGAACTTCCCTACATGTGTGTGCCTTGTTGATAACCTCCCTACATATGTGTGCCCTGCTGAGAACCTCCCTACATATGTGTGCCCTGCTGAGAACCTCCCTACATATGTGCCCTGCTGAGAACTTCCCTACATGTGTGTGCCTTGTTGATAACCTCCCTACATATGTGTGCCCTGCTGAGAACCTCCCTACATATGTGTGCCCTGCTGAGAACCTCCCTACATATGTGTGCCCTGCTGAGAACCTCCCTACATATGTGTGCCCTGCTGAGAACCTCCCTACATTACCTGGTAGTCTGATTCTGAGAAATAGTTTATTCTTCTGATAACCCGTTAAGACATGTATACGTTTCTAGCTGGACGACACAGCAATCCATGTCAGCATCAACACGTAACAGATGTTTGTCCAGCGCTGCGTCAAACATCCGACCCCGACCTCATTCTTGATATGAATAAGCAGAGCATGAAGATTGTTGTTTGAGAAGATTGTACTGCTATTCTGCTCTGTTGCTACTTTCCAAGAAGATGCAAATTGTTCGTCATTTTTCTCATCTGCTGCTTCTCAAGTCCTTTCCTGTTCTTGGAATGGAACATTTGAGAAAAATGTCCGCAAGAAAGTTCAAGATTGAGGGAAATATCCAGAAGGAAATTCATGAGTGATTGCTTTCTTCACACATTTTCACACACGCGCGCGCGCGCACACACACACACACACACACACACAAGGTTGTATTCCTGACTTGACTTAAACGTTTTAGGTAGCGGAGGCTGGGAGAGTTTCGTGTTGTGGGAGGTAGATAAAAGATATTTTTAAAATTGGAGATTTGAGTTTTAGAGTCTTCTTGCTTAATTTTTTTTTCATTAATTGATGGTTGGTATATCATTTTGTAACATGTAACTGTTTAAACCTTACATATTCCTTCATATCCCTTCTAAAGGGAATAAAACCCAATAATAAACTTGATTCCATGTTTTCCTGTTTACTTTCCATAGAAGACAGACAAGCTCTTTTTTCCCAGCTGCAGTGAAGATCATAGTTGTATGTTATGTTTTACGGCGTTGTAGTTTCCTAATAACCATACACCATCGTATGCAGGCTCCGTGGCCGTCTCAGGTGTGAAAAGTATGGCATAATAGCCCCCCCCCTCCTCTCTCTCTCTCTCCAACGGCCTTGACTCCGCCCTGGTGCATACAGTTATATACATACAGCATATGACGCCATATGAAAAATAACAGATTCAGAGTGTGTACTCTACTTTTGGTAAGTTTACTTGGACATACAACCAAATAATTATAATTTATACATCATTCCTACATATTAACCATATTTCACATATATTTTACGTAAACAGACACATATATGCCGTATATTAGTAGAAACACATACATCATATATTCTAACACAGATGAACATTATTCAGATGTACAGAGACTTATCAAACATCAGGGTACTTTTCCTGTGTACCGTCCATTTTCATACCTGTATGACCATGTATACACCCTTTTACAGTATAGTAATATCCACGGCCTTCTACCTGTAAGGGCCGTATTTACACCCTTTTACAGTATAGTAATATCCACGGCCTTCTACCTGTAAGGGCCGTATTTACACCCTTTTACAGTATAGTAATATCCACGGCCTTCTACCTGTAAGGGCCGTATTTACACCCTTTTACAGTATAGTAATATCCACGCCCTTCTACATGTAAGGGCCGTATTTACACCCTTTTATAGTACAGTAATATGCACGCCCTTCTACCTGTAAGAGCCGTATTATACACCCTTCATAGTGTTTTGTAATATACATGCCCTCATACCTGTATGACCTGTAATGTGGAGAAAGCTGTCAGTAATTGACAGGAATCGCTATCAAGTCAACAGGTTAAAAATCAGCAACTTTAATTAAATAAACGAAGGAGCTGTTCAAGTTTACAGTCGACACTCTAGAGGGAATATGGAAAGCAAGGGACAGTCAGCAGTCTTATCTCGGCTTTCTCCTTCTTTTTTTGTTCTGTCTCCTGTGTTCTTTCTGAAATCGTCTTCTGTGGTTTTTTTTTCCAATCTAAAAACCTGTCAAGTTTCTTATCCTGTCACAAGTCATGGTGTAAATAGGTGTCTCTTATATTACCTTATATTAAATAGGTGTTTCTTATATTCTTACATCCTTCCCGTTCCGGTAAACGTCACATAAGGCTCGCATAGTTGTTTGCAAAGTTTTCGTGTTTTAGATGAACTTTTCAATGTAATCAAGGGGTGTTATGTCCACTAAACAGGCTTCTCTTAACAATGTCCTCTTTACAGTTTCACGTGGTTGACCTCTTTTTCTTCGGCCTGTTGTGCTTCACTTGATAGCTTGGTTTGATATTCTCTGATTGTTTCTTCTCATCACACGGCCTACATATGTCCATCTTCTTTTCTGATCACCCATGAGACAGGTTGTTGTTTGCTCATCTGTCTTATCTCTGCATTGTTCTTAAATACGTTCTACTTTATACCAAGTGCTTTCCTGAGGCATTTGTTTCCAAAAGAATCTAATTTCTTGTCTGTTTCTTTAGTTGATTTCCAGCTTTCACATGCATAAATGAGGTGGATATCACATTTGAATTGAATAATCTTAACCTGGTTTTTGTGCTTATAACTTTTGAATTCCATATGTTCTCAAAATATTTGAAGAACAATGCTGCCTTTGCATTTTTAATTCCAACTTCCTTCCTGGTGTCACCATCCTTGTCAGTGTAGCTGCCAAGGTATGCAGGTTGGTTTACTTCATCAACAGCTGTTCCTTCTACGTATATTTTTCCTTCTTGATTAATGAGAAGTTTCATTATTTTTGTTTTGTTTTTGTTAATTTCCAGACCTATTTTGCTAGCCAAGGAAGAAAGGGACTTTGTTTTTTTCCTGCATCAATTTCACATTGTCACTGATAAGAATTATGTCATCTGCAAAATAAGGATCTTCTATTTCGGTCTCATGTACCCAGTCAATGGCAGTTTTACTTGTACAGCATCTTTTCATTATAAAGTCTATGGCAATTCCAAAAAGCAATGGAGATAATATACATCCTTATTTCACGCCCGTTTCAATCTGAAACCATTCGCTCATTCCTTCTTCTGTCTTGACTGTACAAACATATCCGTTGTAGGGATCTCTAAAAATGTTGACAATTTTAGATGGTATTCCATATAGTCTTAAAATTCTCCACAATGAATCTCTTTGTATGCTATCAAGATTAGGTCTCTTATGTTGCCTCATATTAAATAGGTGTCTCTTCTATTGCCTTATATTAAATAGGTGTCTCTTATGTTGCATTATGTTAATACGAAATAGGTCATTCATTTTGAATGTTATTTCTGCAATCTTCTTATCGATATGACCACAAAACTAACTGCAATCTGTAGACAGAAGAAGGCTGAAGGCTGCAGTGAGAAGACAACAGAACCTAATAACTGCCATCTGTAATTATTTTAACTTTGAGGGCTGCTGGATGTAGACATTAGATCCAGTATGTGATATCTTGACATACAGGATACTTGAACATGGTAATGTTAACCTTTTGACTTTCATATGGGACCTGTTGAGCCAAAATTAGGCGCCTGTACAGTTACAGTAAGACTATCTACAAGTATCACAATATACAGAGATACAGACTGGCCCGATGGTGAAACTCAACACACAGTGGGGATAAACCAAAGATCACACTTTTGTTTTCAAAATATGTCCCCGAAACATTCCTAAGGAAATATTTGGGGTAGGGGGAGGTGGGGAAGGATATGCGTGTGTACGTGCGTGCGTGTGCTTATCTGACCCACAGCTCAGAAAATATTCTGAAACAGCCTTGACATAGAAATGTTACGACATGGACTTGAACCTGAGCCTCACTCCTTAAATGAAGCAACGACTAACATGTGTTAAGTTAGCAACACTTACATTTTTAGTTTTATATCAAGGTCTCTTTACATCAGCGATCTGTCTTATGGATCTCTTTACAAAGACATCTGTATTATTGAAATCATTACATCACACATTTGTCTTACAAATATTCTTATACCAAATATCTGTCTTACACCAGACTTCTGTCTCAGATCTCCTGACACTAACTATTGTTTTATCACTCTCCTTACAGCAAGGAAGTGTCTCTCAGATTCCCTTCAAATAGCAGCAGCAGTATAAAGTATAGCTGTGAGAAAGAAGTACATTGTGACAGTAATTATGTAGGACTTCAAAAATGTGCTGTGCACATTGTATAAAGGTTGTTTATTCGTATAGATCGTGTAATCAAGGTCCTTTCTATTTACAGATCGTGAAATCTCAGTCCTTTCTGTTTATAGATCAATCTCAGTCCTTTCTGTTTATAGATCAATCTCAGTCCAAACAGAAAGTATAAGCGTCTATTTGTTAGTTATAATTGACGTCGATTTTAAAAATGATATCATAGTCGGTCACACTGAATATTATTTGGCACGAAGTCTTCTTTTACACTTATCTGTACTCCACCAGGACCTGCAGAGACAGATAAGACAATGAACGACCCCCCCCCCCAAATGGGTTATATATTTATTATAATTAATTTTTCGCTTTCTGCACATCTGTTGCAAAGGAGAATAAGTATATGTCACCCTGCCCTGAATGTAACCAGGGACTTGTGTGAAATAAGAAGAGGCAGAAAGTAAACAACAAAAGGGGGGGGGGGGGGGGAGAGGAGATGTCGATCATTCAGAAAGGAGGTGCCTCAGGTTGAGTCGAGGGCTCCAGAAATCTAGGGGAGGTCACCACATTCTGTATACAATTCTTGTCACCTTACTTAAGAAATCCCCGTCACTTGTGCATGTTTCCATGTTTTTGACAAGCTTCTTGTTTCTAGATCCAGGCACACAATGTCCAGCCTTAGTTGTAGCTGCCAGCTACAAATGCAAATGAGAAATATGTCAATCTTCATCGAAAGTGAAACATCACATTCATAATGTGTACGCTGCTTCAGTGAAAGCACAAAAGTAATACTTTTTTGGTTAAGATGTACTGGTGCTCTTCCTACTGTTTTTATGTGTCTTGATCAGTGTATCAGAACTTCTAAATTTCTTCCTTGTGTGCGTCTTAGAAGTGTTAGTATATTATCCTGTTTACATACGTAGCCGTACGGTACGGGAAGAAAACTAACATAAACGGGTGGCGCCAGGTTTGTCATGTGAGCTAAGAAAGAAGAAGAAGAAGACATAACAGGAACAGGAAGGCGACTTGCATCCAAGAAGTGAGCGGGTAGTTGTGGCCATCACTTCTCACCTTTCATGCTAAGATTGTGTGCATTTTTCTAATCATTTTGTTCGTGTGTTTTCATAGATTTCTGTACGCATAGTATTTATGTCTACTAACTGTTGTTTTTGTGCATAAACAGAATACGTACTCTACTGAAGGTAGAAAAATATAAGTAAACAACATTCACACATATACAACATTTCGGGCTTACAGTGTTTTATGTTAGCTGTAGTTTTGTAAGTAATTATGTCGTCAAAGTTGTTTATGTATGTTTTTGTCAGTGAGCGAACATACTGGACGTAATGTGTACGTGGAAGCGCACTTTTATTTTATATCGGAGAGTGTTTGTATCAGCGAGCTAGGGGAAGAGAAGACATGGCTAGAAGGAGAAGTGAGTGTTTGTATCAGAGAGCTAGGGGAAGAGAAGACATGGCTAGAAGGAGAAGTGAGTGTTTGTATCAGAGAGCTAGGGGAAAAGAAGACATGGCTAGAAGAAGAAGTGAGTGTTTGTATCAGAGAGCTAGGGGAAAAGAAGACATGGCAAGAAGGAGAAGTGAGTGTTTGTATCAGTGAGCTAGGGGAAAAGAAGACATGGCTAGAGGGAGAAGTGAGTGTTTGTATCAGAGAGCTAGGGGAAAAGAAGACATGGCAAGAAGGAGAAGTGAGTGTTTGTATCAGTGAGCTAGGGGAAAAGAAGACATGGCTAGAGGGAGAAGTGAGTGTTTGTATCAGTGAGCTAGGGGAAGAGAAGACATGGCTAGAAGGAGAAGTGAGTGTTTGTATCAGTGAGCTAGGGGAAGAGAAGACATGGCAAGAAGGAGAAGTGAGTATCAGTGAGCTAGGGGAAGAGAAGACATGGCTAGAAGGAGAAGTGAGTGTTTGTATCAGTGAGCTAGGGGAAAAGAAGACATGGCTAGAAGGTGAAGTGAGTGTTTGTATCATTGAGCTAGGGGAAAAGAAGACATGGCTAGAAGGAGAAGTGAGTGTTTGTATCAGCGAGCTAGGGAGAAAGAAGACATGGCTAGAAGGAGAAGTGAGTGTTTGTGTCAGCGAGCTAGGGGAAAAGAAGACATGGCTAGAAGGAGAAGTGAGTGTTTGTGGGTGCAGTTCTGGTCATGTAGCAGCTCCATGTAGGAAACTGCCATGTTGCTGTTGTACGATCTTCTTAAGTTCGTGTTGCTGTTGTACGATCTTCTTAAGTTTCGTGTTGCTGTCGTAGGATCTTCTTAAGTTCCGTGTTACTGTTGTACGAATCTTCTTAAGTTCCGTGTTACTGTTGTACGAATCTTCTTAAGTTCCGTGTTGCTGTTGTACGAATCTTCTTAAGTTCTGTGTTGCTGTTGTACGAATCTTCTTAAGTTCCGTGTTGCTGTTGTACGAATCTTCTTAAGTTCTGTGTTGCTGTTGTACGAATCTTCTTAAGTTCCGTGTTGCTGTTGTACGAATCTTCTTAAGTTCTGTGTTGCTGTTGTACGATCTTGTTAAGTTCTGTGTTGCTGTTGTACGAATCTTCTTAAGTTCCGTGTTGCTGTTGTACGAATCTTCTTAAGTTCTGTGTTGCTGTTGTACGAATCTTCTTAAGTTCTGTGTTGCTGTTGTACGATCTTGTTAAGTTCTGTGTTGCTGTTGTACGAATCTTCTTAAGTTCCGTGTTGCTGTTGTACGAATCTTCTTAAGTTCTGTGTTACTGTTGTACGAATCTTCTTAAGTTCTGTGTTGCTGTTGTACGAATCTTCTTAAGTTCTGTGTTGCTGTTGTACGAATCTTCTTAAGTTCCGTGTTGCTGTTGTACGAATCTTCTTAAGTTCCGTGTTACTGTTGTACGAATCTTCTTAAGTTCCGTGTTACTGTTGTACGAATCTTCTTAAGTTCCGTGTTACTGTTGTACGAATCTTCTTAAGTTCCGTGTTACTGTTGTACGAATCTTCTTAAGTTCCGTGTTGCTGTTGTACGAATCTTCTTAAGTTCCGTGTTGCTGTTGTACGAATCTTCTTAAGTTCCGTGTTACTGTTGTACGAATCTTCTTAAGTTCCGTGTTACTGTTGTACGAATCTTCTTAAGTTCTGTGTTGCTGTTGTACGAATCTTCTTAAGTTCCGTGTTGCTGTTGTACGAATCTTCTTAAGTTCTGTGTTGCTGTTGTACGAATCTTCTTAAGTTCCGTGTTGCTGTTGTACGAATCTTCTTAAGTTCTGTTTTGCTGTTGTACGAATCTTCTTAAGTTCCGTGTTGCTGTTGTACGAATCTTCTTAAGTTCCGTGTTGCTGTTGTACGAATCTTCTTAAGTTCCGTGTTGCTGTTGTACGAATCTTCTTAAGTTCTGTTTTGCTGTTGTACGAATCTTCTTAAGTTCTGTTTTGCTGTTGTACGAATCTTCTTAAGTTCTGTTTTGCTGTTGTACGAATCTTCTTAAGTTCCGTGTTGCTGTTGTACGAATCTTCTTAAGTTCCGTGTTGCTGTTGTACGAATCTTCTTAAGTTCTGTTTTGCTGTTGTAGGGAGCTTGGTAAGCTTGGATAGGAAAGAGATGAAACAAAAACTCCAAAGAAAGCGGAGGCACTTGTGGAGAAGGACATAGCATGAGGAACTATAAAGAAAAACTCCGAGAAATGTTGCAGAACACAGGCTGATCATGACAAGCATCTGGGCCGGAGAAAAGAAAACAGAATTCGCTGGACATGCCACAAGGAGACAACAGTTTAGAGAACCTGACAATCAGTAGAAAATTCCATGGAAAAAGAAAGAACAAGGAGGTTGTGAGAGAAGAAGAAAATATCGGAAATTGCTGATTAATTGATGGAGGGGGAGGGACCGATGCGATTGTAAAAATTGAGAAACATGATCGCCGACGTCCATCCGCACGGCATATACGGAATGAAAAAAAATTGCGCAGCGTGTATGAAAATGATTTGAAAAAAAAACAAAAGGGAAACTGGCGAAAAAAAAAAAGCAAAATAAACTCATAATAATTTAATGCAAAACTGTGTTGCTGAGCTTAATGCTACAGAAGAACATCCATGTGTTGTTGTATCAAGACTGAAGCTAATGTCTGCCTGGCAGTCTGGAGTTGATGGATGGCTGACACACGAACCAGGTTACACACGCTTTTCTAGTTTCTGTTTTCATCGAGGCAATATAGGTGGCGGGTCGGGTCGGAGGAGTGACATGGAGCAAGGTCAGTAAAGTCTTTGTTAGTGCAAACATCAACGTAATGTTCTTGTTCTAACTCTGTAATCAGGACAGCAGACTGTTCTAAGCCTGCATGTTTCCTCACGTCTCAACACTTTCTCAAATCACAGTAAACACTTTCCCACGGGGGAAGATTTTCACATTTCCATCAAATAAAACCACATTCTCATAAGGAAAAATTTAACATTTCCGTCATATGAAACCATCTTTACGCGTCGGAAAATTTTAACACGTCCACCATATAGAACCATCTTTTCACAGCGGAAAATTCACACGCAGTTGAAAGCATCTACTTGCGGCTGTAGCATCCAGAGTTCTCCATTTATTAAAGAAGCCACATCTACACAAAGGAAAAATCCAAACGTCTCTTTTAGTTAGAACCGTTTTCTAAAACATAATTCACACAACGGAAAATCCGAACATCTCCATTTGCTGATCATGGTTGACCTGATGTAGCTGTCCAGGTCTGATAGCTTGATGGCAAGGCTGGACAACAAAGCTGCCGCTCGGGGCCCTCGTACAGGCGCTGTTGCTGGATGAGATATCCTGTAGATACTTCCAGCTCAGATGCGTGCTAATATCGGTGAGATTTATGTTCTGATCTTCTCTACACTCTTCCCCGACGGTGCATTGTGGCCAGTTCTCCCTGGCAGGAGAATGTTGATGAGTGTGACTAGGAGAGTCATCGTGGAAGCTCACTGGAACTCCGCCGACGGGGGTCACAGACGAAGATTTGGAGATTCTGTCTTTGTTGTTGCTGGCACAGGAGTTTTGTTGGATGGTCGTGGTTTGTCTGTGGGCTAAATCTATATCCACCAAGGAAGTGTTTTCTATCACATTAGAATTGTCCACATTATTTTGGAGGTTCTGCGGGTTGAGTGTAATAAGAGGCGTGGCACCGTTTCTGTCAGTGTTTGAGGCTGCTGGTGTTTGAGGCTTGCATTTTGTTTTGTTGTTTTTAGTTCTTCGAAGTGGCTTCAGCAGGGGATTCCCCTGTTTGCTGAGTCTAGCGCTGTGGTGATGATGATGACGTTGATGATGAGCTGCGCAGTGTGAACTGCGGAAGCCAGAATCCTCAGAATCTGTGGTTGATGACTGAGACGCTTGAGAGTCCGGCCGGTCAGCGCCGTTCATGTTAGACAGGCCGGGGTCTGGGGGCGCATCGTCTCTGGAGGAATGCCTGGCTGGTTTGGTTGGTGAAGATTTGGAAACTGAAGCCTTCTGTAGATATTGGTGACTGTTAGCTCCTGGGCCGGGGGCAGACTGGATGTTTGCAGGTGATGTCGCCATGGCCTTGTTGTCAAAGTGGAGATCAGCAGTAGTGGCAGTGAGTATGTTGCCACGGTCAGGTCTGTCCTGCCGTGAGTGCGGACTTTCTGATGCTTCGTTTGCCACCGGGAAACCCTGCTGTTCATTCTGATGATGCTGCTGGTATCCAGGGCTGTCCAGGCTGGAGGGAAGTTTGGGTTGCTGATGTGGCAGTGCCGGTGGACTGTGCACATGCGCCATGAAATTGAGTTGTCTGTCGTTGTGATGTTCAGGGTTGAGGTTGAGAGTGGGCGGATGATAGAGTGGCGGGTTGTAACGTTGTGGGGCCTGCAAGTGGTTCGTGTCATCACCGTAGCACACACCATGAGACGGGTGAACGGACGCTTGCACTAGATTTTGATGTAGGACAGCTTGAGGTTGCTCCGGCTGTTGATGGTATGACTGTTGGTGCCTGTTTATATGCGTCTGCTCATTGAACACTTGCTGTTGCTGGGGCTGTCTTGGAAGAGGCTCATCAGTTTGGCAACATCCCCTGCCTGAGTGGTATCCATACTGGGTAGGCTGTGGCCCGAAACCTGAAATCCCTGAATCAGGACAAGTCCTGTAGGACAGTCCTGGTCGAGGCTCGTTTTCTTGGCTTGGCGACAACCCAGCAGAAATCCCGCTGTCGTGGTAGGTGTGGTACATGGGTCGCCCGCGGGTGTCCTGCTCCGTGGAGGGGCTGCGACTCACGTCGTACGCAACATTGTCTTCACCGTTCTCAAGCAAGAGTGAGTCGTCCATGCCACAGAATACAGGTGGTAGTGGAGGATCCATGGACATACCAAGGCGCCTCATCTTACCATGTGGATCATACTTCTTGGTGAGCACCTCCTTGCGTGCTTTTTGCAGGAACCTGGGAAGTTGCCACAATAAAATAGAAGGTAAATAAAATATGAAACAATAAAGTATTGATTAGAAAAAAGGACAAGTTTTATCTTCACATTAAAGTCTTGATTAGAAGAAAGAACAAGTTTTATTTTCCCTGTAAAGTCTTGATTAGAAGAAAGAACAAGTTTTATTTTCACAGTAAAGTCTTGATTAGAAGAAAGAACAAGTTTTATTTTCACAATAAAGTCTTGATCAGAAGAACGAACAAGTTTTATTTTCACAATAAAGTCTTGATCAGAAGAAAGAACAAGTTTTACTTTCACAATAAAGTCTTGATTAGAAGAACGAACACGTTTTACTTTCACAATAAAGTCTTGATTAGAAGAAAGAACACGTTTTACTTTCACAATAAAGTCTTGATTAGAAGAAAGAACACGTTTTACTTTCACAATAAAGTCTTGATTAGAAGAAAGAACAAGTTTTACTTTCACAATAAAGTCTTGATTAGAAGAAAGAACACGTTTTACTTTCACATAGTAAAGAATGGGGCACATAAGACGTACATCTGACTTTCTTTCCATCGCTGACCTTTAACACGAGCAACTTTCCTTTGTTTTAAAATATCAACCATCGGGAAAGAGATATGGGAAAAGATGATGTGAAAGCTAGAAAAGTAACGGACAGTTAATTGTAGTGATGTGACAGATCGTTGAATGAGATGACCTACAGGCTGGAAGGTCGAAATCTTTGAAAAAGCATAATAGCTCTTCTTATCGGCATCATCTGATGGTGTCGTGGAATTCTGTTTTAGGATTTTACCTTTACTGAAGCCCTAACTCCAGTCTGAATCTCCACTAAACCCCGAATTCCTGTCTGAATCTCCTCTCAAACCCCAACCCCTGTCTGAATCTCCTCTCAAACCCCAACCCCTGTCTCAAACTCCTGTCTGAATCTCCTCTCAAAGCCCAACTCCTGTCTGAATCTGTCAGCGCTTGTTTATGTTAATGAGGTTCAGGCGGCCATACACTTTGGATTATTGTAACTGTTGATATTTACAATTTACACTGAGAATAATCTGGCTTACTTTGACCCCAGCAAATTAAACGCAGTACAGTATGTAGTAATATATGTAGGAAAATATCAGGTTGGATGTCGTGTATGCCTTCATTCTCATCTCAGCTGGGAAGTGGGTGTGTGTGTATATATATGGGGGGGGGGGGGTTCGCAAACGTTTACAGCATTTTTAAACTTTGTACAGACAACATATGTATGCATAAATATGTAAATCCTTAAAAAAAAATTCAAGGTTGCAAAAAGTAAAAAAGGCAGGAATATGACATATGACTTACCAGCAGTAGATAAAGATGAGGAAGAGAGCGATTGTGATGAGTGTGGGAATGATGATTCCCACGTAGAATAGAAAATTCATGTTGCTGTCATTGCCGGAAGTAATCTCTGAGCCAAATCATCGTCATCATCTTCTTCCAGGGTCCAAGTGATGGACATTGTGGTCCCCCCTTCTGGTTCACGCAGTCATCTTTTGAGTTTGTTGCAGACAGAACCTGTTTAAAGAAAACATATCATTTTCAAATATGTCAGATGTATATGAAATAACACTTGAGCGCGTCTGCACAATAGAAACCTAATCCGCAACCTCTTTATGCAGGTCATACAGAAACTCAGCTCTGTCTTCGTACTATTCACTTGACTCTCGTGTTCCTTCAGGTTCGTGTTGTTTTCTTTCAGCTAGTTATCCGAGTGTCATGGCTGGATCTGTATAGTTACGGCCGTAAAACTCTGCCTCTGTTGGGGCAGGATCGAGGTTAAAGCCTCATGTGTAGCGTTGTATCAACAACATAAACACGCCGGCAGACGCCGCTACGCAGATGCTGGGGCTGGTAATTGCCTGGCGGGCGGAGCGAAAGCAGTCACACTTTTCCTGACTCAAACCGGCCGGAAAATCGCTTCAGGAATTTCATTTCCTCTCCCGGCCATTAAACTCAACAGAGATGAGAATGTTTACGCCGTGTTTTAAGAGGAAATGGCTGAGGACGAGAGTGGCTGGCGTGATGAGTTTGAGGACAACCCAGCGACCAGACTATCTGCGCTGCTGAATGTCTCCTCCAAGTTGGCACTCGACACTTTAACGTAGCGCGGTCAGCGCCGGACCCAGCCCCATGTTCATGCCAAGTTGGACGTGGAATTCCCATGTTCCAGAGAGATCCGAACTGTCGCAGTCGGGCGTGAAGTTCCCATGTTCCAGAGAGATCCGAACCGTCAGTATGGTGTACATGGCCTGGGCGCCAGCGGGTCCGAATTGTTTGTTAGCAGCTTCCCCTGTTTGTTAGCAGCTTCCCCTGTTTGTTAGCAGCTTCCCCTGTTTGTTAGCAGCTTCCCCTGTTTGTTAGCAGCTTCCCCACGGCCTGGATATTTTAGCTACACATATAAGTAACCGAAGCAGTAACCTTGTGGCCTGTTTCATTGTTTTATTTTATCCTCTTTTTTTTTTAATTGTGCGGTCACAATGGAAGGAGGCAGATTCTTACTAGTGTACATATCAGGACTGGCATCAGCTCCTACGTCCATCTTATCTTGCAACGTAATGGGGGATATGTAACTTAACACGTTCACTTGCACTTGTGTTCCCTGCACTTGTATTCCCTGCACTTGCGTTCACCTGCACTTGTATTCCCTGCACTTGTGTTCACCTGCACTTGTATTCCCTGCACTTGTGTTCACCTGCAATTGTATTCCCTGCACTTGTGTTCACCTGCACTTGTATTCCCTGCACTTGTGTTCACCTGCAATTGTATTCCCTGCACTTGTGTTCACCTGCACTTGTATTCCCTGCACTTGTGTTCACCTGCAATTGTATTCCCTGCACTTGTGTTCCCTGCACTTGTGTTCCCTGCACTTGTATCAGCGCCGCACATGGAAGCTCGTGTTTTATGAATTGAAGTCACAATTAAAAAATACAACAGTAAAGTTGTTGCCGCCGCCGTGGTCAAGCAACAGGAACTCACTGGCTCAGATTTTGTTTAGCACAGTCAGTAGTGAAGACACAGGGAGTTGAACTTACTTTATCTGGCTCAGTGGTTCTTATCCTGGGGCCATGGACCCTCAGGGAGTCCATGGAAAGATCATTGGGGTGGGGGGGGGGAGAGGAGTCCACGGACTAGGAAAATGTGTTTGCTTGATTAAAGAAATATTTTCGTTATCTTTACTTTTAGTAAAGATAAATTCGCCAAAGAAAGTGAACAGAAAGGCCTTACTTTGAACATCAAAAAGACAGAGACTATGGTTATATCTAAGAAACAGAATCCACCAACATGCAGTATTAAATTAAACGGAACTATTCTAAAGCAGGTGCAGAAATTCAAATACCTTAGAGCAGTAATAACTTCAGATGGGAAATGCAGAACAGAAATTAGGAACAGAATAGGCCAAGCAAAGACTGCGTTTCAGAGAATGAGAAACATATTAGCTAACACATCTTTATCAATGAATGTTAGAAAACGAGTCCTAAAATGCTATATTGAACCTATCTTGTTATATGGAAGTGAATCATGGACAATAGGCAGGTCTGCACAAAAATCATTGGAAGCAGCAGAAATGTGGTTTATTAGAGGAATGTTGCGAATCCCCTGGACAGCAAAACTAACTAATGAAGAATGTAGGAGAAGAGCTGGAGAGACAAAAAATCTTGTCAAAAAGATAAGAGAGAGACAATGTACTTTCATAGGACATGCAATGAGAAGAGGGGGCATTGAAAATATTATAACAACAGGAAAAATAGAAGGAAGAAGATCATGAGGAAGACCAAGAGAAATGATACTGGACAGTCTGACGGGATGGTGTGAGAGGAGATCACCAACTGAACTGATGGCCTGCATGAAGGATCGGATACTCTGGAGAAGCATAATAGCCAACGCCAGTCGGCACGGCACATGATGATGATTACTTTTAGTAAAGGGCCCACAGCTGTTCTCAGGGGGGTCCATGGCCAAAAAGATTAAGAACCACTGGCCTAGCCTTAATGTCATCCACTTCTTTCATATGACTGTGGTGGAGTGATGTCGATCAGACTCGGTAATACAAGAGTTACAGTTTAGTGTAAGAAACAGTAGGAGAAACATCTGAAAACATTACAAGTGATAGATGTTTTACCATTCTGACCTTCTGCTTTCAAAATCAACGTTATTCTGAACCGATGTAGATTGGCCGGGCGTAAATCCAGCGCTGCTTGTATTAGAAATCTGCGCAGATTAAAATAACGGGAAACCCAGATTGTTGAATGTTTGACTGCGGAGGCTGAGTTAACGCGAGTGCCAGATTGTTGAATGTTTGACTGCGGAGGCTGAGTTAACGCGAGTGCCAGATTGTTGAATGTTTGACTGCGGAGGCTGAGTTAACGCGAGTGCCAGATTGTTGAATGTTTGACTGCGGAGGCTGAGTTAACGCGAGTGCCAGATTGTTGAATGTTTGACTGCGGAGGCTGAGTTAACGCGAGTGCCAGATTGTTGAATGTTTGACTGTGGAGGCTGAGTTAACGCGAGTGCCAGATTGTTGAATGTTTGACTGTGGAGGCTGAGTTAACGCGAGTGCCAGATTGTTGAATGTTTGACTGCGGAGGCTGAGTTAACGCGAGTGCCAGATTGTTGAATGTTTGACTGCGGAGGCTGAGTTAACGCGAGTGCCAGATTGTTGAATGTTTGACTGTGGAGGCTGAGTTAACGCGAGTGCCAGATTGTTGAATGTTTGACTGTGGAGGCTGAGTTAACGCGAGTGCCAGATTGTTGAATGTTTGACTGTGGAGGCTGAGTTAACGCGAGTGCCAGATTGTTGAATGTTTGACTGTGGAGGCTGAGTTAACGCGAGTGCCAGATTGTTGAATGTTTGACTGCGGAGGCTGAGTTAACGCGAGTGCCAGATTGTTGAATGTTGACTGTGGAGGCTGAGTTAACGCGAGTGCCAGATTGTTGAATGTTTGACTGTGGAGGCTGAGTTAACGCGAGTGCCAGATTGTTGAATGTTTGACTGTGGAGGCTGAGTTAACGCGAGTGCCAGATTGTTGAATGTTTGACTGTGGAGGCTGAGTTAACGCGAGTGCCAGATTGTTGAATGTTTGACTGTGGAGGCTGAGTTAACGCGAGTGCCAGATTGTTGAATGTTTGACTGTGGAGGCTGAGTTAACGCGAGTGCCAGATTGTTGAATGTTTGACTGCGGAGGCTGAGTTAACGCGAGTGTCAGATTGTTGAATGTTTGACTGCGGAGGCTGAGTTAACGCGAGTGCCAGATTGTTGAATGTTTGACTGTGGAGGCTGAGTTAACGCGAGTGCCAGATTGTTGAATGTTTGACTGTGGAGGCTGAATCAGCAGATGATCCTTACCTTGACTGATGCTGCTGGGAGATTGTAAAGGTGTGAGTTTAGCACAGAGCGAGTCTTTGTAAAGGTGTGAGTTTAACACAGAGCGAGTCTGTGTAAAGGTGTGAATTTAGCACAGAGCGAGTCTTTGTAAAGGTGTGAGTTTAGCACAGAGCGAGTCTGTGTAAAGGTGTGAGTTTAGCACAGAGCGAGTCAGTGTAAAGGTGTGAGTTTAGCACAGAGCGAGTCTGAGTAAAGGTGTGAGTTTAGCACAGAGCGAGTCTTTGTAAAGGTGTGAGTTTAGCACAGAGCGAGTCTTTGTAAAGGTGTGAGTTTAACACAGAGCGAGTCCGTGTAAAGGTGTGAGTTTAGCACAGAGTGAGTCTGAGTAAAGGTGTGAGTTTAGCACAGAGCGAGTCTTTGTAAAGGTGTGAGTTTAGCACAGAGCGAGTCTTTGTAAAGGTGTGAGTTTAGCACAGAGCGAGTTTGGACCTCATAGTGACACGAACACAAAGCCCTGGGCGTATGTGGAATGTAACTTTTATTTCTTGAAGCTCGACACTGCTACATTGTTCCGTTTCTTCCTTTATCTGTTGTTAAAACTTCTATCAACGCGGGTTCTCTCCCTTATGCAAGAGCTTTGCTAATTTGTTAACGCTACAGACATGGCGGAACCTGGAAGCTGCTGCTCGAGTCCGCGTCTTTGCTTGTAGAAGAAGAAGCTGTATACTACAGACAGTAAACTCTTTACTAGCATGAACTGACAAGTAACAATAAACCTTGAGAAGAAACCCACCAGATCTGTCTTAGACAATGTCACTACATTCCACATAGTTATTAGTCAGGGAGTGGACTACCAGGTTTGGTAGATAGTAAAATAAACACGTTAACACAAACTTGGATCATCCCAATATAAAATTTGACACAAACTTGGATCATGCCAATATAAAATTTGACACAAACTTGGATCATGCCAATATAAAATTTGACACAGACTTGGATCATGCCAATATAAAAGTTGACACAAACTTGGATCATGCCAATATAAAATTTGACACAAACTTGGATCATGCCAATATAAAATTTGACACAAACTTGGATCATGCCAATATAAAAGTTGACACAAACGTGTGTCATGATATCGTAGTTTTCTTTCAGCCTGGATATCTGACTTAGCTGGGGAAAATATGAAGTCAGTTACAGATAAAAAGATATTTGTTAAAATTTGTATTGCTTCGTTCTTCTGTGATAACTCCATTGATTAGTTGTTGTGTGGTGTGATAATTCCATTGATTAGTTCTTGTGTGGTGTGATAACTTCATTAATTAGTTCTGGTGTGATGTGATGACTCTGTTGATTGGTTCTTGTGTGAAGTTTGGGTCTATTTCTTGTGGTAGTGTAAACATCTTAACTTGACTGCAACTCATTGTTTTGCTGTCATTAGGCAAATAGTTGAGATAAATGTTGTTTCAGACAACAAAAAGAAATTACAAAAATGTCTGATTTAAGAAAAATTGTATAAATTTATGGACATTTTAACCATATGTGCAGCCAAATGTGCCAACATATGTCTGCAGTTAAAAAGAAAATGCAAGATGAGCGATGAAAATGAAAGCGACACATTCAGTCTTTTTAACAAAGAGGTTTAGTAGTGATTAAGATGAAAGAGAGACGCGCAGCCGTTTTAACAAAGAGGTTTAGTAGTGATTAAGATAAAAGAGACACACGCAGTCTTTTTAACAAAGAGGTTTAGTGGTGACAGAATAGTAGTTCGAATAACAGTTTTCATTTCTACAACATTCAGTGTTCTGCTTTCACACTAGGACCATCTGTGACAGCTAAGTTCTAACATACAGTTTTTCACTGACAAAAGTATATAGTCGAAATATTGCTCTTTTTTTTTCATTCTCGCGTGTTGTGTTGTGGCTGTCTTGTAAGTTGAACGGTAGGATAATCTGAACAGGACCAGGAGAGGAGTTTAACTTTTATTGTAAAGATTTTGACTTTGGCATTTGATAATATTTTAGACTTTGATTGTGTCGACAAATTTTGACTTTGGCATTTGATAATATTTTAGACTTTGATTGTGTCGATAAATCTTGACTTTGGCATTTGATAATATTTTAGACTTTGATTGTGTCGACAAATCTTGACTTTGGCATTTGATAATATTTTAGACTTTGATTGTGTCGACAAATTTTGACTTTGGCATTTGATAATATTTTAGACTTTGATTGTGTCGATAAATCTTGACTTTGGCACTTGATAAATGTTTTAGACTTTGGTTGTGTCGTTCTTCCTTCTTTTTTTTTTTTGTCTTGTAAAACTGAATCGTACACTTTTGTCACTACAACTGTATTACACACTTCTATATTATTCCTCTGCAACTGAACTGTACACTTTTGTATACAGCCACAGCTGAACTATACATTTCTGTATACGTCTAAATAAAACGCTTCTGCACACCTCTAGAGCTGAACTATACGCTTTCTATATACAGTACCTCTAAACCTGAACCAAACGCCTTTGTATACATGTACATGTGAACTGTACACTTCTTACCAACGTTCACGGTCATGATACCAGAGAGAAAGGAAAACGGAAGAGCAGAAATAGATGTGAAGGGAAAGCAAGAAACTGAAGGACAAGAAAGTTATAAACGAGCACGGGAATGAGAAAGAAATGAGGACATGCTAACTTTGCTAAACGGGCCGTGCAGACATGTAAGACAGGAAAATGATTGTGACAGAGCCGTGAGCACAGACTCAAGTGAATTCGCAGACACAAGAATAAAATCTTACATGGGCTGCTGGAAGTGAATCCAAGAAACGATCCTAATGGAGGAAAGAGGAAAGAAGATGGTGTAAGAAAATGGGAAGAATAAATTTGTGAACAAAACAAGGGACGAAAACCGTTAATTACTGCCAGAAACTAACCATATTGTTTACAAACATTGTAAAAACGCAACACATATGGTTATATGTATGAACTAGGGAACAGCTGCCGGACGCCTGTCTTCAAACACTGTAAAATGTCCAGTTAAAAGATACTATCAAAGACATGAACCGAGAAAGAGGATCTGTCTTCAAACAATGTAAAATGTCCAGTTAAAAGATACTATCAAAGACATGAACCAAGAAAGAGGATCTGTCTTCAAACACTGTAAAATGTCCAGTCAAAAGATACTATCAAAGACATGAACCGAGAAAGAGGATCTGTCTTCAAACACTATAAAATGTCCAGTTAAAAGATACTATCAAAGACATGAACCGCGAAAGAGGATCTGTCTTCAAACACTGTAAAATGTCCAGTCAAAAGATACTATCAAAGACATGAACCGCGAAAGAGGATCTGTCTTCAAACACTGTAAAATGTCCAGTCAAAAGATACTATCAAAGACATGAACCGAGAAAGAGGATCTGGACTGTTTGATACAATAAATGAGGGGAGAAGCAAGTTCTGTGTAGGTTTGTCAAACTTCCGAATGAAAATCATGATTTTGTGGATGTATTGTCATCTGTTATGTTCCACATATAGCCCGCTTATCTGTGCTAACACAGAGGATTATACAAATGGAAAATTCTGTGGTAAAGTTAAAAGTTAAAGACAGAATGTTTGTTTGGCTTCTTTTAAAAGAAAGTTGAACAGTTTTTGTAACCTTGCTCCGAGACAGGTATTTTTGTATGCTGGTGACGGGCAGTAACTCACAGACATTCTTGGTGTAGCCAGGTAAAACTTGAGCCGGTGGGAGGATGTTGTATGTTCCTACCTCCACAACGTCTCAGCTTCCCTTACAGGCGTAACTGCTCTTAAATACAATCCCAGTCCTGGTCTGACACAGCTCACTCTGACATGCATGCACCATCCACAGCTCCCAACTCGCCCCCATTAAGAATGCATTAAGTTTCTCGTTAAATCTTTTCCTGCAGGATAAATGAGTTTTCCGGTACATTTTAACGGATTTCTTTTCCTGAAAAGAAAACAAAATACTCCAGGAACGCGAGCATTCCAGGCAAATGACTTCCATTTGAATGTAATACCATGAAAGAAAGAAAAATACCAGGTCGACGAATGACGTTGACGTCCGTTTATTTTTGTGATTTTAAAAAAAAACATGTAGAAGGTGAGCGGTGATAATGGTCTGTAGCGAAAGTCATCCGAAGTCGGAGTTTGAAATCTTAATACCAGCTATCGTTGATGAGAGGGAGGCGCGGTACATTATGTAGCCCCAGGTTGGGCGAAATGTTCGGTAATGACGGCAGAATCTCCAGTTTTATGGAATTTAAGTCTTGTCTTGGAGAAAATGTCAGTACATGACCATGTATTGAAGAGGCCGATGTTACATGAGACTGTGATAGAGGCTGAGGTTATATGAGGCTGTGACAGAGGCTGAGGTTACATGAGGCTGTGATAGAGGCCGAGGTTATATGAGGCTGTGATAGAGGCTGAGATTATATGAGACTGTGATAGAGGCTGAGGTTACATGAGGCTGTGATTGAGGCCGAGGTTACATGAGGCTGTGACAGAGGCTGAGGTTACGTATTCTTAGAAGAGATATGTCACATATGCTTAGAAGAGATCCGTCACATATGTTTAGAAGCTGTAGTATTTACTTGCATCTATATAGCATTACACTAGTCTATATAGTTGACAAATGATGGCAAGAGAAATATCTGGTTTTGTGTTTTTGCAAGCGTCGATGCTCTAAAATGTAATAATAGGTGTCACATGACCAGCGAGGGTTGCATGTGACAGAGATAGTGGTATAATTATGTCCAGCGAGATAACGTTGACTGCGTGAAAGTTTCCTCTAGGGCGGATCGCGTTTCAGCCTTCTGGAGGATTAGACTGAAATGTTTCTGTAGGGCAGACCTGCAAGAACCAGACCACAGTTTTAGCATGTCTCGTGCCATCTCAGGGAAAGGAAATGCCCAGCAGTTTTATATCCCTAGCTCCTGTAAGCAAGGTGAGCTGCGTCATCAGAGAAGGGAATAAGAGCCACAATTGAAAGTAGAAGAAGGTGAGCTTCGTCATCAGAGAAGGGAATAAGAGCCACAATTGAAAGTAGAAGAAGGAAGGGAAAGTGTAATACAGACATAGTTTATAGCAGCTGTGACTAAGTGTAGCAGTCGAATGTTTGGATAAAACAGATCAAAGTAAAAGTCTTTTGAGACTAAAGGAGATCGAGATTATTTATCAATGTGACACATGCACGAGCCTGATTTCACTTCATTTCTTTTTGGCCACATCGTACTTTACCCTATGTAGAAAACCTTGGATACTTTGGTGTATGGCAACACACATATAAGACATAACATGGTCACTGCCTTACCTCATAAATACATTAAATAGAGGGAGTCAACACACACACACACACACTCTCTCTCTCTCTCTCTCTCTCACGTAGTCTGTATTCCATACAATCTGCATCAGCTTCTACAAGTATATTAGAGATATAATAGATATAAAATTAGAGAGAGAGAGAAAGAGAGATATGACAACCATTCAGAGAATTCAGTTGTGTAAGTCATTTAGATTTCCTTTGCGTGTGTGTGTGTGTGCGTGTGTTTCTTCGTCCTGTACGTTTTTGTGTGGATAAAGCGAAAACTGAAACGTTTATGTGAGAAAAGCTATACTGGCTCCCCAGACTACACAGAGAGTTGTGTGTACTCAGTATCTCTCAGCTTTACAGACCGTCAGCTGATGATAGAAGTTCTTAAAGCCTTTCTGCTGGCGTGCTTGAAGTTTTGATGATGTTAGCACGTAATCTACCGGTGTCCGCTGTTGTATGGGCGGACTGACAATTATGGCCCTTAAATATGGCGGGCGATCTTATCAGTGGCCGAGGATAAAGGCGAGAAAATCGTTAAAGTTGGCGATGAAATTCGTCACCGGAGAGCGGGTAATGTCTGCCACAGGTAGGAAAGGTTATAAGTCTAACTAGAATACAGGTCAGACAGTTTATCGCCAGATGGCGTTGGGAGATTCAGGCCTAGATACTCGTGCAGAGCGGCACGAGTTCTGGCTTTTGTAGACAGAGAAGAGAGAAGAGCTAGCAAAAAACAAGAGGTAATTTTGGTAACAAGTTGTTGGTGTTGGGCTCAGACAATATTACCAGCTGATGAGTTCTTTGCTTGGCGATGTAAAGGTCATGCGGTCAGATGGGGACGGTGAACACGGCGCTACGGGATTGCCAGAACAATACTCACATAAGGGACAAGCTACGTGAGGCAGGCCAAAACTCGCATGCTGTACACGATAGTGATGGCTGATTTACAGGGCGGAAGTTCTGCATTATCTCCACCTTTACTCTGGGGATTCGTGAATTCCCTCATCAGCGCTTGTAGTAGTTTCCCTTTGTGTTTGATCATAACCAATATCCTCCTGTCGTGAATGTCTCTCTCTCTTTCTCTCTCACACACACACTCTCTCTCACACACACACACACTCTCTCTCTCTCTCTGTCCCCCTCACGTAGTCTGTATTCCATACAATCTGCATCAGCTTCTACAAGTATATTAGAGATATAATAGATATAAAATTAGAGAGAGAGAGAAAGAGAGATATGACAACCATTCAGAGAATTCAGTTGTTGTGTAAGTCATTTAGATTTCCTTTGCGTGTGTGTGTGTGTGTGTGTGTGTGTGTGCGTGTGTTTCTTCGTCCTGTACGTTTTTGTGTGGATAAAGCGAAAACTGAAACGTTTATGTGAGAAAAGCTATACTGGCTCCCCAGACTACACAGAGAATTGTGTGTACTCAGTATCTCTCAGCTTTACAGACCGTCAGCTGATGATAGAAGTTCTCAAAGCCTTTCTGCTGGCGTGCTTGAAGTTTTGATGATGTTAGCACGTAATCTACCGGTGTCCGCTGTTGTATGGGCGGACTGACAATTATGGCCCTTAAATATGGCGGGCGATCTTATCAGTGGCCGAGGAGAAAGGCGAGAAAATCGTTAAAGTTGGCGATGAAATTCGTCACCTGAGAGCGGGTAATGTCTGCCACAGGTAGGAAAGGTTATAAGTCTAACTAGAATACAGGTCAGGCAGTTTATCGCCAGATGGCGTTGGGAGATTCAGGCCTAGATACTCGTGCAGAGCGGCACGAGTTCTGGCTTTTGTAGACAGAGAAGAGAGAAGAGCTAGCAAAAAACAAGAGGTAATTTTGGTAACAAGTTGTTGGTGTTGGGCTCAGACAATATTACCAGCTGATGAGTTCTTTGCTTGGCGATGTAAAGGTCATGCGGTCAGATGGGGACGGTGAACACGGCGCTACGGGATTGCCAGAACAATACTCACATAAGGGACAAGCTACGTGAGGCAGGCCAAAACTCGCATGCTGTACACGATAGTGATGGCTGATTTACAGGGCGGAAGTTCTGCATTATCTCCACCTTTACTCTGGGGATTCGTGAATTCCCTCATCAGCGCTTGTAGTAGTTTCCCTTTGTGTTTGATCATAACCAATATCCTCCTGTCGTGAATGTCTCTCTCTCTCTCTCACTCACTCACACACACTCTCTCTCTCTCTGTCCCCCTCACACACTTATTCACACAAATACATCCCCACACTCCTTCCTAGCTGATATGTCAAGAACAACATTTGTTAAGCAAAGTTCCGCAAGGGACATGCAAATGACTGACAACAGATATATATTGTTGTCTTCAGTCATTAGTAACACTGTCTGTTTATCTGTCTACTTTTTTCTCTCCTCTCGCTGCCTGTCTGTTTATTTGTCTACTTTTTCTCTCAGTCTCGCTGCCTGTCTGTCTGTCTACTTTTTCTCTCCTCTCGCTGCCTGTCTGTTTATTTGTCTACTTTTTCTCTCAGTCTCGCTGTTTGTCTGTCTACTTTTTCTCTCAGTCTCGCTGCCTGTCTGTTTGTCTGTGTACTTTTTCTCTCAGTCTCGCTGCCTGTCTGTCTTTCTAATGTCTGCTTCCCTGTGTACAGTCAGTCTCTTACATCTTGTGCTTGTCTCTCTCTCTCTCTCACACACACACACACACAGACTTACAGTAATGCTCCACCTTCTAAGATTCTGTTGACGCCTCCCCCCTCGGCCACCATAAAATTCCTGTCCTCAAAATCCCGGACTGAAAAAAGTAACAAGAGTCAGCACTTTAATAAAGTTTATTTCATCAAACCTGGTCTCATGCCTCAGGTCAAGGACGTGCAGGTATAAAAGTGTTAAGAGATCCACTTTTCTCAGAGTTTACGGTGAGATCCACTTTTCTCAGAGCTTATGGTGAGACCCACTTTTTCATAGTTTACAGTGAAGTCCACTTTTCTCAGAGTTTACGGTGAGATTCACTTTTCTCAGTTTATGGTGAGATCCACTTTTTTCAGAGTTTATGGTGAGACCCACTTTTTTCAAAGTTTACAGTGAAGTCCACTTTTCTCAGAGTTTACAGTGAGATCCACTTTTCTCAGTTTATGGTGAGATCCACTTTTTTCAGAATTTATGGTGAGATCCACTTTTGTCAGAGTTTACCCTGTAAGACCTGGAGATGGTTGAAATCAGTATTTTTAAACTATTGACTGTGTGACCGGTGTAGAGAGTGCTGCCGGTAACTCTGAAACCAGACAACAGACGACAAGCACCTTGTCCACCATGTTTGTGACCTCTCGCTTGCTGGTATTACAACAGAGAAAAGAAAGCGCCATCAAATAATTTCTATTTTTCTTCATTTATGTTACAGTCAACCAGACGTTTTCTCACTCGCCAGAAAATCTCATTAAAACCGCACTTGCTAAGTTAAAGAATGCAACCCATAAAAGTACAAATATTCAAGAAAACGAATATTTTTGCTTACATTTATTTTAAAAAATATACAGCAAAAAAAAAAACAAACTCTTCTATGACCACTGTGAGAAAAAAGCAGGTCAGTTCAGTAAAACTTGCTAACTTGTCTTTACAACAGTATTTATGTTCTTTTGTCAAAGTTAGATCTTGCCATCTGCAACAGGATTTACGTTCTTTTGTCAAAGTTAGATCTTGGACAACCCAACGGCAAGCACAAAACCGATTGTGATTGGTCCAAAGTTAGAAGCCAGTATCAGGTAGCGGTGGCTGATTAGCCTGCTAGCTCTTGCTTGTTCTGCGTTTAGAAAAATAATTTCCATGTAGCTACTGAAGCTGACCTGTTTGTCATGAAAGTTTCTGGGGTTGCTGATACACTGGACGGTTTTCTGCTGGGCCGGCATGCGGAAGGCACTTGAAATCCTTGAGTTTGGTTTATCTGTAAACAGCGACACCTGGTAGCGACGATAGGGAATGCATGATTGAAAAAGGAGAGACTGCCTAGCGCCTGTATTGTTGGAGACAAGAGGGGGAGAGGGGGTGGTAGAAGAGTCTACATTGACGTTTCTATGACCTGTAATCCGGGCTTATTGTGAAATATCAACTTGTAGTTATATGTGCTTTTTTATGTTTGCATTGCATTCTGTGTGTATGTATGTACGAGAAGAAGTGGCTACATTATACTGTGCAGGTCTACACGAGAGATAGCCCATTCAACACCACTCTACAGACTTCTGTATCAACCCATCAAACACCACTCTACAGACTTCTGTGTCAACCCATCAAACACCACTCTACAGACTTCTGTGTCAACCCATCAAACACCACTCTACAGACTTCTGTGTCAACCCATCAAACACCACTCTACAGACTTCTGTGTCAACCCATCAAACACCAAGCTACAGACTTCTGTGTCAACCCATCCAACACCACTCTACAGACTTCTGTGTCAGACCGAAAACGCAACAAGAAGTCTCGTTTCCATCTTTTCACATCTTAGTCTTTTGGTAGTAATCTGTCGCAAAAGTCGAAACTTCGGGAACCATATCTCTACAGCTTAGATAAACGAAAGGGGTCAGTAGATGGAGCAATAATCATCTCTATCCTAGGGGTGAAACGAATGCAGACAATAAGAACATCCAGATATGTGCTACAAAGAAGTTTCACGCACTGTGTCACATCCGTAAAACTGACTGACAGTCAAGGGAATCCAGCCAAGCGTGAAGTATTTGCCTTCTCTTTGCCAAAAACTGCAACTTTCACTGCTGGGTCGTATGTTTCGCTTAACGTGACTAGAAGGTTAACGAGATGTGGTACAGAAGTATCATCCATCTTGGCTACACATTGCCGATCTTTTGGAGCACTGGGTAGTTTGCTGTAGTCAGCGAGCAGATGATGGTGTGGTGATAGTGGTAATAATCGGGGAGACCCAAAACGTGTTTTAAAAAAAAACTATCTCTATTTTTGTTTTCCTAAAGGAACCTGGGTCTATATCACACATTGTGAAGATTCACTTTTTCGTCGATTAAAACAAAGGAGAGAGGAGAGCGCTGCTATAGACGCTGGCGGAGTGATGTGGTCAAATGTACGTTAATATACGTATAGTTTATACTAGACCAAATATGCATTAATATATGTATAGTTTATCTAGATCAAATATACGTTAATATTTGTATGGTTTATACTAGATCAAATATACGTTGATATGTGTATAGTTTATACTAGATCAGATTTACATTAATATACATATAGTTTATACCAGATCAGATGTACGTTAATATATGTATAGTTTATCTAGATCAAATATAAGTTAATATTTGTATGGTTTATACTAGTTCAAATATACGTTGATATGTGCATAGTTTATACTAGATCAGATTTACATTAATATACATATAGTTTATACCAGATCAGATGTACGTTAATATATGTATAGTTTATTCCTGTAGTCCTGTTTTATTAGCAGTGACTGGAAATGTATAAATTATGTTCACAAATTTTATAAGTTCACCAAGTTTCAGTTTGAGAAAGATGTTCATGAAATTACGCATTGCTTTACACACAGTACAGGCTAGTAGCAGTGATATTATAGCACTGAAACTACAGGTCACCAGCGATGATATTATAGCACTGAAACTACAGGTCACCAGCGGTGATATTATAGCACTGAAACTACAGGTCACCAGCGATGATATTATAGCACTGAAACTACAGGTCAGCAGCGGTGATATTATAGCACTGAAACTACAGGTCACCAGCGATGATATTATAGCACTGAAACTACAGGTCACCAGCGATGATATTATAGCACTGAAACTACAGGTCACCAGCGGTGATATTATAGCACTGAAACTACAGGTCACCAGCGATGATATTATAGCACTGAAACTACAGGTCAGCAGCGGTGATATTATATCACTGAAACTACAGGTCAGCAGTGGTGACATTATAACAGTGACACTACAGGTCAGCAGCGGTGATATTATAGCACTGAAACTTCTCATTGATGTTTTGTTTATAAAATTAGTGTAGATAAATGCTTATGGTGTTTTTGCATATTTTTTTTAGATTCTACCACCAAGACCGCCCCGTGATCCTACTGAATTTACTCCTGTGGTCCTCAATAGGTCCCGTGGTCCCCAAAAGGGCCACACGAGATCCCCGAGAGGACCACAAGACGTTCAGAGTATCGCAGAGCTTGAGCCTGTATTCTTGGTGGGTCTCAGAAGCGGGATTGCGTGACACTGTGGTTATCGTTGCACCAGTTTAATCTAGAGTTGGACTTTCTCACAGGAGGACGAATCCTCGCCACTACTAAGTTTCACCCCTGGGTTGAGCCGTTTTAGGCATATTATCCCAGTATGGGCGTGTTTAGGACGTGACCGACCTCTAGAGCGGAGGTACAGTGACATGAGTAGCCATCAAGTTTCACCCCTGGTTTAAGCTGGTTTAGGCTTATTTCACCAGTATGGATGTATATCGGACGGGGCCGGCCTCTAGAGCAGATGTGCCGTGGTATGAGTAGCGCCGCGAGACTACTGGACATACCGATTAAGCTTCACTTTATCCTTTCCATCACCTTTTCACATCGGCGCCGCACGGCAACCCTAATTGCTTTTTCGCATTTTCTTCATTGGCCGGGAGGAGTTGAATAATATCTATTTTTTCTACTTTTTAAACTATAAAAATGCTGTAGGTTATGTATTCGCTGTTAATATATTTTGTTGTAAATATTGGAATCTAAGAGAGTGATAAGTAAAATCCCCAAGTTAAAATAAGTTTCTCACAATATAAAATGATAAAACTGATATCAGAGTGAAGCAAATTCATGTCTGTTACACACTTTGTATACTTATTTTTCAACATAATCCTTATTTACAACTAAACATTTGTCCCACGACAATGTCCACTGCATGATTCTGTTGATGAGGAATGTGTTTCTCCATGGTGTGTTTCAGTTGTCGCAAGACCTATCTGGCACTACTTTTCTACAGTGTCTGCCACGTCTCAGTGATATGCTACAATCTTTCTTGTCTGTCATGTCTCAGTGATATGCTACAATCTTTCTTGTCTGTCATGTCTCAGTGATATGCTACAATCTTTCTTGACTTATACCTGACCTTAGAGCAGTTTCTTTCTTCTTAATTCGGCGGTATATTTTTTTAATCATGACATCCACTTTGCGTTGGCTCTCGTCATGAGTCACTGAAATGGGTCGGCCCTGGACTTTACTGATCAAGACACTCATCTCACCTTTACTACAGCTTTTGGCGCGTAGGACCCACTTGCGGACAGTTTTCACATCCATACAACCATCTACGTAAGTTGATTTCTTACCCATGTGAATTCCAATCAGAGCACAACCTTCTAGCCCCAGAAAATCTGTTATTGATCTCTGCTTTATACCTAACTCGGATGTAGCACTTATTACAAACTGTCACTATTGCTTAACAGATTCGAACAATGAACTAAAACTTGGCCTGTTTACACTACACAATAATGGCTACCTAACGAATGTGCAAACTTTTTTGTTGTTGTTTTGTTTTCCATTATTAAGGATTTGACGTGGTTGGAGACCTTTCTTATCAATGGCCTCTCGTAGCTGTCTCATATGGCAGCATGTTAGACATCTAAGAAGAGTTGCCTCTAACTTTCAACTGTTAACTGTGTATCGTTAATAACTTGTGTGTCATAGGCCAGGTCTTACTCGGTACTGAGGTTGACATTTAGAGATCTGTGCATGCACATCTTTTTGTGCGTGATTGCTGGCATTATTTAGAATCGTGTGGAAGTTGTGAGCTACTGGTTAGTCCCAGATTGTCTTCTCTCTCTCTCTCTCTCTCTCTCCCTCTCTGTGTATGTGTGAGAGAGATGTTTATACACTTAATACGTCTTTGGCCAATTACTAAACGTTGCTGCTCCAGGATATTGTTTTTAATAAGGGCTTTTTTTCCCATGGTGATCGAAAGTTAAAATATAGTTACTGTAATCTGTATATATCTGGTTCAGATGTCGTACCAGACAACAGAGATGTTGTCTCAGAGACAGGCGAAGAGATATGTCAAGACACGAGGAGATACAAGTTAGGGAGCAAGATAGTCACTGGAAAACTCGAAAACGGGGGTTGGGGTGTTGTGTGAGGAAAAGGGAGGGGGGGGGGGGTCATCACGTAGACTAAGCGCTGTAAGTAAGGAAAGGCAAGCCTGGACGTGGCGTGTACATGGCAAAGTGGATACATTCTATGGCCAGCTACTGCCAGCGAGGCATGTACTAAACGAATGAGTAAATGTTTTTTATGTTTTCTTTAAAACAGAAGTACAGAGTGTCACACTGGAGGGAGAGGGGTTGGTCTGTGTTTTAGTGTTTATGTGTATATATAGTCACAGTATGTGTGTATGTAACTTATAAAAACGATTTCACGTCGTACATAAACTTTACAGTGACATATGGTTGTTATAAAAACAATTTATAAAAAGAATTTCACGTCGTACATAAACTTTACAGTGACATATGGTTGTTATAAAAACAATTTATAAAAAGAATTTCACGTCGTACATAAACTTTACAGTGACATATGATTGTTATAAAAACAATTTCACGTTGTACATAAACTTTACAGCGACATATGATTGTTATAAAAATAATTTCACGTTGTACATAAACTTTACAGCGACATATGATTGTTATAAAAACAATTTCACGTTGTACATAAACTTTACAGCGACAGTGTGTGTTTATCTGCCTAATAAGCGATGCTTTAGTTAAAAAAACACCTTATTTTATGGTGTTTGAAGGAACAAAAATGACAATTCCAGTTTACTATAAACCCCCATAACATTTCCTGGCAAGTTTCTGTTAGACAGACACGCAACTCTAACTGTATGAATTACCTGTTGTCTTTTATCTTTCATGGTAATTACTTAGTAGGTTTAGATACAAATTTGTCGGCAGTAGATTTTAGAAAGTTTTAATTTTTATCCTTGAGATTCCAGAAAAATTATCCCTAAGATTTACACAAATGAATCTTCCTACCTTTTAGTTTTGCAGTAAATCCTTTTCAAGATCATTTACATGGCGGAAATGGGTTTTTCCTTTGTGCAAATTCAAAGCGAGTGACACACAGACAGGTAGAAGAATGTTGTCCAGAGTCCAGGCACACCCTTCTGTTGGCCTGATCACACGCGTCTGGTGTCCGTAGCGGTTCATTGCTTCGATACACCGGCCCCTTGTAACATTAAGTCCCGCCGCCAACCCACTTTTCATTCCGTCGGGTTGGAGAGCAGCGAGGGTGCCCGACTGACTCGAAGCGCCCTCGTGCGGTACGTTTATCTCATCAGCGCCTGCGCGCGGCCGCTGGGAGCTGGCGTGACGGATAAGATTCTATGTCAAGACTTCTTTGTTGCAGTATCTGAGGAATCTACATGGTAACAATCATTATTACATCAAAGGAACACGCCTGGACAGGTTGCCTGGCATTTATATTCGGAATTATTATCAGACTCTAGGAACATGTTGGGAAGCCTTGGGCTTTTGCTGAAAGATTGAGGTCAAGAACCTACTGATAGTTTGTTGATGGTAAAATCTGCTTGAAACTTTGAGGTCAAGAACTTATTATAAGTTTGTTGATGGTAAAATCTGCTTGAAACTTTGAGGTTCAGAACTTATTATAAGTTTGTTGATGGTAAAATCTGCTTGAAACTTTGAGGTTCAGAACTTATTATAAGTTTGTTGATGGTAAAATCTGCTTGAAACTTTGAGGTTCAGAACTTATAAGTTTGTGATGGTAAAATCTGCTTGAAACTTTGAGGTTCAGAACTTATTATAAGTTTGTTGATGGTAAAATCTGCTTGAAACTTTGAGGTTCAGAACTTATTATAAGTTTGTGATGGTAAAATCTGCTTGAAACTTTGAGGTCAAGAACCTAGTGATAGTCTGTTGATGGTAAAATCTGCTTGAAACTTTGAGGTCAAGAACCTAGTGATAGTCTGTTGATGGTAAAATCTGCTTGAAACTTTGAGGTCAAGAACCTAGTGATAGTCTGTTGATGGTAAAATCTGCTTGAAACTTTGAGGTCAAGAACCTAGTGATAGTCTGTTGATGGTAAAATCTGCTTGAAACTTTGAGGTCAAGAACCTAGTGATAGTTTGTTCATGGTAAAATCTGCTTGAAAAGGTGGGAAAACGTGACTGTCAAACACTGGATGTCAGTTTCAGGTCTATCTCAACAGAGATGTGAGTGTGATAACACACATATCTGTGTGATAACATAAATATCTAAACAGAGACAAGACAAAGTGTTTGATAACATGAAATCTCAACGGAGACAAGATAAAGTGTGTTATAACATAAATATATCAACCGATATAGTAAAATCAATAAGATAGAGTGTGTGGTCACAAATATCTCAACAGAGACCGTAAAACACACAAAAAGTGTGATATCATAAATATATCAACAGAGACCGAGATATAAAGCGTGCCTTAATAAAAACTAGAAATATAGCACAACAACGCATAATAGTGACAGAATGCATAGACTTATGACTGGACACTAAAGATTCTCTCCGCAACGTCCAAGTATAAAGAGACAAGAAAAGACATCACGTGTTCTCTTATTATTCAGAAGCGACCCCTATGTCCCAGTGAATGGCCACATATTTTGTCTATAACCGTCTTCTTTGTTGTGGCCAGGAATCTCACACTGGTAATCCTAATTGGCAATTTGGTCTGTTAGCGATGTTTGTCCTTCCACTTCCCCCGGGCTTACGTTATTTGCTATATTTAGCTCACAACTGCTGACCACTTCCTGCTTCACGTGCCAGGTTCTAGTCCAAGTTGCAGGCCTGACTAACGTGTTGCAAGAACGGACAACAACCAGCACCGTCTGCAGATATTACGTAGAACATCTGGAGGCCATGAGCTGACAAGGATGGATATTTGTGAGTCGTAAAGAAGAGATCTTTACACAAGCCATGAGTTAACAAGGATATTTGTGAGTCGTAAAGAAGAGATCTTTACACAAGCCATGAGTTAACAAGGATATCTGTGAGTCGTAAAGAAGAGATCTTTACACAAGCCATGAGTTAACAAGGATATTTTTGAGTCGTAAAGAAGAGATCTTTACACAAGCCATGAGTTAACAAGGATATTTTTGAGTCGTAAAGAAGAGATCTTTACACAAGCCATGAGTTAACATGGATATCTGTGAGTAGTAAAGAAGAGATCTTTACACAAGCCATTAGTTAACAAGGATATCTGTTAGTCGTAAAGAAGAGACCTTTACACTAGCCGCAATGACTGAAAGAACTGACCGAGGACTAACCCAGGCCTGAACGACTCTGCTTAGGGAGAGTGCACCACTGAAGATAGAAGACGCAAGTGCAACAAAGACTGGACCTTGTACTACAGACATTATGTGTTTGGTCCATTGTGCCAGTCACAGGTGGATATAATCAAGTACGAGAAAAACCTGGGAACAAAAAGATGAGGATATAATCAAGTACGAGAAAAGTCTAGGAACAAAAAGATGAGGATATAATCAAGTACGAGAAAAACCTGGGAACAAAAAGATGAGGATATAATCAAGTACGAGAAAAACCTGGGAACAAAAAGATGAGGATATAATCAAGTACGAGAAAAGTCTGGGAACAAAAGATGGGGATATAATCAAGTACGAGAAAAATCTGGGAACAAAAAGATGAGGATATAATCAAGTACGAGAAAAACCTGGGAACAAAAAGATGTAGGTGTAATCAAATACAAGAGAAAGAAAAGATGTAGGTGTAATCAACTACGAGAGAACAAAAAGATGTGGGTGTAATCAACTACGAGATAACAAAAAAATGAGGGTATAATCAACTACGAGATAACAAAAAGATGTGGGTGTAATCAACTACAAGAGAGCAAAAAGATATGGGTGTAATCAACTACGAGATAACAAAAAGATGAGGGTATAATCAACTACGAGATAACAAAAAGATGTGGGTGTAATCAACTACGAGATAACAAAAAATGAGGGTATAATCAACTACGAGATAGCAAAAAAATGAGGGTATAATCAACTACGAGATAACAAAAAGATGTGGGTATAATCAACTACGAGATAACAAAAAAATGAGGGTATAATCAACTACGAGATAACAAAAAGATGTGGGTATAATCAACTACGAGATAACAAAAAGATGTGGGTATAATCAACTACGAGATAACAAAAAGATGAGGGTATAATCAACTACGAGATAACACAAAAATGAGGGTATAATCAACTACGAGATAACAAAAAGATGTGGGTATAATCAAGTACGAGAGAAACTTGTGAAGAAAAAGATGCCGGCAGAGTCGGGTGACACTTGTAACAGAATAACAAAACTGCTTTACACTGACCTGCTTGATAACCATAAGGAAAGTGCGGGTATTGATGTTATCAGCCTTACTTGTACACGGGCCAGCGAGAAAATCAAACTTTGCACGGTGCCTTCACAGTACTTTCACCATCACATTTATCCAAATCTACAAGTCCAAGATAAGTAGATATCACTTTACTATGATGAAGATAAGTAGATATCACTTGATTATGATGAATACTGTAGTATATTATAGAAACAGCAAGTAACTAACAATAGTCACATCATTAGACTCGTCTAACAGCATACAACATTTACCGGTACCTATGTCACTTATTAGATCTTGTTCAAAATGAGCACGAAGTATTTTTTTCTTTTTTCGTATTCCTACATTTTGTATAATGCATTTAAAACACAACAAACAAAGAAAAACTGAGACCGTTTTCCTGCCAGCACTGTTGGCCTTGTACAGATCAGCAAGATGTTCATAGTCTACAATAGCACAGTGGCAACTCATAAACATGGGGGTCATAGTCTACAATAGCACAGTGGCAACTCATAAACATGGGGGTCATAGTCTACAATAGCACAGTGGCAACTCATAAACATGGGGGTCATAGTCTACAATAGCACAGTGGCAACTCATAAACATGGGGGTCATAGTCTACAATAGCACAGTGACAACTCATGAACATGGGGGTCATAGTCTACAATAGCACAGTGGCAACTCATAAACATGGGGGTCATAGTCTACAATAGCACAATGGCAACTCATAAACATGGGAATTGATCCCACATGGGAACTGATCCCTCGACACTAGATGATTCGTTATATAAGCTCGTATATAACAGTCAAAGACGCTTCACTTATAAAGTGCACTGTGTATTTGTGTATGGAGATCTCCTGTGCATGTTCAGAACTTGGTTTAATGTCACACTCGTAGAATTGACAGTGAGCTTTGGCATCATCCCCAGCGACCAGCAGTATCCATTTTGTGAACATCTTTTAGCCATTCTTTTCTACATTTTTGTTTGTGTTTCTTGAATTTTGACATTTTCGGAGAGATGTAAGGAAAAAGTCATTTCACTATGTGTGTATGTATGTGTATGTATGTGTGGGCGGATGTACACAGTTTTCTCTGGGAGCAACGGAACTGTTGAACAAAGTTATCTTAACAAGAATAATTCTGTGACACTACTTCACTGATTCATTCTCCAAAATACTAACCAGACAAACTTAAGTCTCTCCATATAACAGAATGGGCCCAACTAAAGTTAAATGTCTCTTGAAAGTTTGGTGACTTAATTATAAAGCTAGATAGAGGTGTATGGTTCTAGTAATAAGCTAGATAGAGGTTATGGTTCTAGTAATAAGCTAGATAGAGGTGTATGGTTCTAGTAATAAGCTAGATAGAGGTTATGGTTCTAGTAATAAGCTAGATAGAGGTGTATGGTTCTAGTAATAAGCTAGATAGAGGTGTATGGTTCTAGTAATAAGCTAGATAGAGGTGTATGGTTCTAGTAATAAGCTAGATAGAGGTTATGGTTCTAGTAATAAGCTAGATAGAGGTGTATGGTTCTAGTAATAAGCTAGATAGAGGTGTATGGTTCTAGTAGTAAGCTAGATAGAGGTGTATGGTTCTAATAATAAGCTAGATAGAGGTGTATGGTTCTAGTAATAAGCTAGATAGAGGTGTATGGTTCTAGTAATAAGCTAGATAGAGGTGTATGGTTCTAGTAATAAGCTAGATAGAGGTGTATGGTTCTAGTAATAAGCTAGATAGAGGTGTATGGTTCTAGTAATAAGCTAGATAGAGGTTATGGTTCTAGTAATAAGCTAGATAGAGGTTATGGTTCTAGTAATAAGCTAGATAGAGGTTATGGTTCTAGTAATAAGCTAGATAGAGGTGTATGGTTCAGTTTTACAAAGCGACAGAGGGAGTGAGGAAAGTGAGAAAAAAAACACAAATTTAATTCTACTGTACATCAAAACAAAGCTGCCCTCACTGGAAGAGGTGACATTCCTCCACTGACCTCTGACCCTTCAGTTGTGTACCTCACCCTCCCTTAATTATATAACAACATCTCACTCTGGGGTGATATTTTGACTGTCATTCCAGAGCTAGGCAGTTGCGCGAGGATTCCATGTAGTCACCTAATTAGTGTTTAACTGTTATCTTATACCAGACAGCCAACTTTTTCTGTTGCCAGTCTGCAAAACTTTAAACACCGAAACAGAGATTTTGTATGCAGAGAAAGGGGACATTATGGAAGATCTACAAACCAAACAAAACTGCTTTCAAAATAATCTAAAATTATCTAGATTTAATTTTAAAATATCGAGATTTATATCTAATACCTAGAGGACTGTTTTCATTGTCTAGACAGGACCAAAATTATCTAGATCTAGATTTTTTTTTAAAAATCTAAATCTGTAGTCCTGGTCAAACTACACGGTCCCAACTTGGGACGGGTAGTTGTTCCCTGGGGTCTTGATCACAGTCTTTAGTGCTTGCAGATGATATAGCTACAAGAGCAGGCGGAAGTGGAAGAGCTAGATCTTATTTCCACATCGAAGAAAAAACTTCAAGCATGGACTGGAAAGTTGTGGAACTGGCTACACACTTTAAAGAAAGGGGGCGGGCCATGACAGAAGAAAGAAGATGTAGCGAAGAGGAGAGGTAGGAAGAGGAGAGGTAGGAAGAGGAGAGGTAGGAAGACGAGCATCACGTTTCTTTTAATGGAGGTCTGAATGTTCTTTTCCCCTCTATGTCACTTAGGTATCACTGAATGTGCTCATGTACAGCTAGCATGTTCTGTGATACATGAACATGTACAACTAGCATGTTCTGTGATACCTGAACATGAACAGCTAGCATGTTCTGTGATACATGAACATGTACAACTATTGAACACACTTATCTGCCTGGTCTGTGCCAAGGCTTTTAGTCGCAGTAAGCATACCCCACATCAGAACGTGAAAGTCCTAACTTCCATTAGACGTGATACTGGTCAGAACTGCCCGCTCTAGACACAGCAAGACCACGTGACGGACGCCCATCTTTATCCCTCTAATGGCCCAGCAGCGCCGAAAGAATCACATGAAGTGGCTTTAGTACGTTGGGAGAGAGAAGGGGGGGGGGTGGATAAAAGCATCCAGTAATCATGGTTCAGACCGAAATTACTCTGGTGAATCTAGTTTGGATTTGATGTTTGGTTTCTCTATTTTGGAAGTGAGCAACCGTTGAGCGATAAGAGCATGTGCTTCTGTTTATCTCATAAATCTCTGGATTATAGGGTGAGCAGATCGTAAAGTTGGATTCTTTTATCTTGTGTGTCCGAGTAGTTTGGGGGGGGGGGGGGGGGGGGGTGATAGTCTTTTTGTGGTTTTCTGTCTGCCGGCACAAAGGGGGACATTAGCAATGATTACGCCTGTGGTAGGTCATATTTCAGCCAGAGTAGAATGTGTGGAGAGAGGAATTATTGTCTGTAGTTCTTAGCTAGTTTCATCCAACTGCGACCGCGTATTCATCCAACTGTGGCCACATATCCATCCAGCTGTGGCCATATATTCATCCAACTGTGGCCACATATTCATCCAACTGTGGCCACATATTCATCCAACTGCGGCCACATATTCCTCCAACTGTGGCCACATATTCCTCCAACTGTGGCCACATATTCATCCAACTGCGGCCACAAACTAGTTTGTAAGACAGACTTTCTGAAGGTTCAGTATTACAGTTGATGTGTAATGTTTTTATGTCTGTAAATTCTCCTGTTGTCGCTGCAAGTTTCCAAAGTACACTGATGCTGTTATAATCACATATGTTCATTGGTACCTTAATTTCTACAGATGTTCTTTGGTACTTTAATTTCTACAGATGTTCTTTGGTTATGAGATGTTCATGATTTGTTTTGACTCATCTGTCTGTTTACCAGTCCATCCATGTATCTATGTCTCAGGAGCACTTCACGCATGATTAGTTTCTGTTTACCAATCCATCCATGTATCTATGTCTCAGGAGCACTTCACGCGTGATTAGTTTCTGTTTACCAATCCATCCATGTATCTATGTCTCAGGAGCACTTCACGCATGATTAGTTTCAGTTTACCAATCCATCCATGTATCTATGTCTCAGGAGCACTTCACGCGTGATTAGTTTCTGTTTACCAATCCATCCATGTATCCATGCCTCAGGAGCTCTTCACGCATGATTAGTTTCTGCAGATCTCATTTTGCAGATGCTTACACACATAATTAGAAATTGATGATCCATCTCGTACCCCTGGGAAGAAGTGTGTTAAGAACATAATTATCTTAACAATCTTTGTGAGACAGGGAACTTAGATCTGTTTGCTTTAAAACTCTGACCTACTTCTGTAGCCCAGAAACCTGTAGCAATCAACACTAATTGTAATTTATTTTTAAATGTAATGTCAAGTTGGTGGATGGATGGGGACATGGAGATCTCTGGCGGGGATGATGAAAATCTGGTGTGAAACCAATGAATCCAGGATGTGACAAGCCTATAGGTCTTTACAACAATGGCTATCAGAATGATGTAAACAAAACAGAGACTGCAGACTATAGGTGGCGGGGAATGGATATCATTGAAGCACTCATCAGATTCCTCATCCCAAAGTAGTCTCTGTGGAACTGTCTCAAAGCCGTCTGGCCAGCCAGCGTTGCATGCTGGATCTGACATGGAGAAGGGGCTTAAGTACAGCCACCAGAGTCTGGAAAACAAAGTTTTGGCCAGGCCAGCCTACATCACTGTCTTCATGGCAGTCCGAGCAAGACCACAGTCTGCCCTAGCAAGGAAAGGTGCAGAAGTCGGAGGTACCCAGCCCAAAGGGGCATTGCAAAAATCAGGGCACCACGCATCATCGCCAGTGTGCATAAGAAGAAGAAGAAGAAGAATAAAAGAAGAACAAGCAAGAAGAAGAAGATGATGATCCATCTAAAAATGCAGGGTCAGAAAATAATTTACTGTCACGCGTGCTTCATTCTTCAGTGATCAGGTTTCAGAATCTTGTTAAGGGCACATCCTGCTGGTTATCTTGACCGGAGATCAGTCAGTTCGGTCAGGTCAGATACTTCCAGATCATGGTGGAGACCTCTAAGGACTCTGCCAGACTAGTTGTAGAGCCTGTTGATTGGACAATGGGATGGGTTTGTTGTTCATAGTATAGATGAAGCTGTTTGTATCCACGTTGGCCGTTACTAGTAGAAAGTTTATACTTCAGTCAGGGCGTGGCTTGGTGACTGCAAGACATCAGGGAGTGGTTTGATGGTTATAGGGCTATTCATCAATAAGGACGTAATTGATGGCTGCAAGACTATTTCACACAGGGCGTGTTTTGATGGTTACAAGACTATACTTAAACCAGGGCGTGGCTGGATAGTTACAAGACTGTACTTCAACCAGGGCGTGGTTTGAAGTTTTAATAGCACTATTGTGATGATCGTGATGTATTAGTTTGAGCACGGTGTGATCGGATATTTGTGTGCTCTCTAGAATGAGAAAAGTGTATACATATGTTAAAAGAAAACTCTTTGAAGCAGACACTTGCAATATTTTGATGAAAGTATGTGATTTGATTGAAACTAGTTTGTGAGTTTTGAACACAACAGTAGTACAACATTTTGTTGGGAGATACATCATCGTCTGTGTCTTTTCATTTTCTAATACATGTACTTGTTCTTGTAGCAGAAGCTGAAGGTCATTGTTCTTGTAGCAGAAGCTTATGGTCGTTGTTCTTGTAGCAAAAGCTGATGGTAATTGTTCTTGTAGCAGAAGCTTATGGTCGTTGTTCTTGTAGCAGAAGCTGAAGGTCATTGTTCTTGTAGCAGAAGCTTATGGTCGTTGTTCTTGTAGCAAAAGCCGATGGTCGTTGTTCTTGTAGCAGCAGCCGATGGTCTTTGTTCTTGTAGTAGCAGATGATGGTTGTTGTTCTTGTAGCAGCTGATGGTTGTTGTAGCAGCTTATAGTTGTTGTTCTTGTAGTAGCAGCTGATAGTTGTTGTTCTTGTAGCTGCTGATGGTTGTTGTTCTTGTAGTAGCAGCTGATGATTGTTGTTCTTGTAGTAGCAGCTGATGGTTGTTGTTCTTGTAGTAGCAGCTGATAGTTGTTGTTCTTGTAGCAGCTGATAGTTGTTTTCTTGTAGTAGCAACTGATGGTTGTTGTTCTTGTAGTAGCAGCTGATAGTTGTTGTTCTTGTAGCAGCTGATAGTTGTTTTCTTGTAGTAGCAACTGATGGTTGTTGTTCTTGTAGTAGCAGCTGATAGTTGTTGTTCTTGTAGCAGCTGATAGTTGTTTTCTTGTAGTAGCAGCTGATGGTCAAGTATTATTTGTTTTCCTGCTGTCAGTGTTAATGCTGACAGTGATGTATGGCGGCTTTGGGAGAGATGCTGATGAGATGTTCTCTTCGCCAGCTTGAGCTATGCTGAGATTTCTCTGATAATCTGAGAAGTATGTGATTGTTTGGCTGTCTTTGAACATCCCCCACTAGCACGTGGTCTGAGTTAACATCCGGGCTTCTGAAGTTTAATATGCATTTACTTCTTGTTTTTTGTTTTGTTTCCTACACACATTTCCACCTTCTCTCTCTCTCTCTCTCTCTCTCTCTCTCTCTCTCTCCTCTCTCTCTCTCTTTCACTGGATACTGAGTGCATGTATAAGAGTACAACGTTAAATGTTGTACTATAGTTTATTATTGTATGCTTCTCAGCCTTAGTGTTAATTATATTTTGTTATATGAACAACATACTTGTAGAATGTCTGGAACAGAGAAACTTGTATGATAAAGGGCAGAATATCAGATGGGCTTTCGTGCCCAATTCTTAACTCTTGGAAATAAAGAATCAGTCAGTCTGTCTGCCTGCCTGCCTGCCTGCCTGTCTGTCTGTCTGTCTGTCTCACACACACACATATTTTTTTCCTTGTGTCTTGAGTAATTCATGTTGGAACTTTACAAAGTGACTACAGATTACTTTCCTCGTACTACAGTAAATTTACTCTTGTAGTCAAATTGTACTCCATATACTGTTTGTAAATATATATATATATATATATATATATATATTACAGGTAAATTTTATACCATATATATACATATGCATTTGATTTTGTACAACACCAGAAACTTTGGGAAATAATGGAAAAAATGGGATTTCCAACACATTCGATACAATTAACATCACTGCTGTATCTAGACCAAAAAGCAGCAGTAAGAATAAATGGTGAAGCAACTTGGTTTGACATAAAACAAGGGGTCCGTCAGGGGTGTATATTATCACCTTATTTAATTTGTATACTGAAAATATCATGAGGAATGTTAGAGAAGATGTAGACAAAGAATATTACAATAACAATTGGAGGTTATGAACTATCAGAGATTAGATGTGCTGGTGACATAGTATTACTGTCCACAACACAAAAAGGAATGGAAAAACTAATTATGTCAGTCCGTAAGAACAGCGAAGAGCAAAACCTCTATCTTAACGCGAAGAAAACTAAATTGATGACAACTGACAAAACAAATAAGGCAGCTGTTACATGTATCAGTGAGGAAAAACTGGAAGAAGTGGAGAGTTTTGAATATCTTGGATCACTGCTAACTAATAATGGAGATACAGTGAGGGAAATTAAAAGGAGGACGTCTATCGCGCTTCAGAAAGTAAAACAACTAAAGAATCTGTGGAGAGGAACAGACAGAACTACAAAAATAAGATTTTTAAGGGCGTGCATCTTTCCCACCGCAACATATGCCTGTGTGACCTGGACACTTAACAAAACAGCTGAGAAACACATAAATGCAGTTGAATGTAAATGGTACAGAAGAGTTCTTCAGATATCATGGACACAAAAAAGAACAAATATATCCATACTACAAGAGCTTAATATTGAAGAAGGCTGGCTAGTAAAGATGATTAAACAGAGAAAACTTAAATATTTTGGACACATTAAACGTCATGACAATCTAGAGAAAACTGTCTTGGAAGGGTGCATAATGGGAAAAAGAAAGAGAGGAAGACCAAAGTGACAATGGCTGCAAGGCATCGTTGATGATCTGCAAATGGATGCATCAGCAGCAGGCCATCTTGGTCATAACCGAGAGGCTTATAGGAGATCTGTTAGGGAGGCAAAGTTCCGCAAGGGACATGCAACTGAATGAATGAATATACACATATTACATGCATATTGTACTCTAGGTATTTATACATAACAAGGACAACTTTTTACTCCCTGCTTGCCGATTACCGGCATTTTTTTTTTTTTTTACTCTCAGTATTCAAAGATTACATATACTAGTCAGGAGCTTTTTGTTTAGATCCACGCATTCTTCCCCCCACCCTAAAAAAAAATTAGTTGCATTTATTGACCGCACCTGAAGAAGAAAGCTGCCACGAGGATGTCACGGAGGATAGAGAGAGTCGGACGGATTGGGCGAAGGACAAGATAGTAAAAAGCTTCACATCTGATGAGAGGAAAGTAAATGAAAATAACGATGACGGAGTGGACAGCGTCAGGTCTTGGCAAGAATGCTCCAATATTGAATCTAACACTAGGATATTGGCAGACATGACAGGACGTCTGCTTTCTCCTGGAGTTAGAACGGCACCTGCTGACAGCTGGTGTCTGTACTCTTAATGGAGTGAATGACAGTCGGGCCAATATCTGCGTCCCAGGCTACCATACAGCCAGGTTTGTCTCCTACACTTTGGTCTTCATTTCTGTTTGTTTGGTGTAGTCTAGTCTGTTGTTAGGTGTGGTCTTGTCTGTTGTTTGGTGTGGTCTTGTCTTTTGTTTGGTGTGGTCTTGTTGTTTGGTGTGGTCTTGTTGTTTAGTGTAGTCTAGTCTGTTGTTTGGTGTGGTCTTGTCTGTTGTTTGGTGTGGTCTTGTCTGTTGTTTGGTGTGGTCTTGTCTGTTGTTTGGTGTGGTCTTGTTGTTTGGTGTGGTCTTGTTGTTTGGTGTGGTCTTGTTGTTTGGTGTAGTCTTGTCTGTTGTTAGGTGTGGTCTTGTCTGTTGTTTGGTGTGGTCTTGTCTTTTGTTTGGTGTGGTCTTGTTGTTTGGTGTGGTCTTGTTGTTTAGTGTAGTCTAGTCTGTTGTTTGGTGTGGTCTTGTCTTTTATTTGGTGTAGGCGTGTCTGTTGTTTGGTGTAGTCTTGTCTGTTGTTTGTTTCTTATGGTCTTGATGTTTGGTGTAGTCTTGTCTGTTGTTTCTTATGGTCTTGATGTTTGATGGTCTTGTCTATTGTTTCTTATGGTCTTGATGTTTGGTGTAGTCTTGTCTGTTGTTTCTTATGGTCTTAATGTGTGGTGTAGTCTTGTCTATTGTTTCTTATGGTCTTGATGTTTGGTGTAGTGTTGTCTGTTGTTTCTTATGGTCTTGATGTGTGGTGTAGTGTTGTCTGTTGTTTCTTATGGTCTTGATGTGTGGGGTAGTCTTGTCTGTTGTTTCTTATGGTCTTGATGTTTGGTGTAGTGTTGTCTGTTGTTTCTTATGGTCTTGATGTGTGGTGTAGTGTTGTCTGTTGTTTCTTATGGTCTTGATGTGTGGTGTAGTCATGTCTGTTGTTTCTTATGGTCTTGATGTTTGGTGTAGTCGTGTCTGCCTTGTCCTGACTGAGAAGAAAAACAACTGATGAGATTGATATTTTCTGTACTCGCTTTGATTTTGTGCAAATTCTCTCCCTTGTGTTGAGTTTGTGTATTACAGTGACAGTTAATTTGTTGTTCAGCTTCAAGAAGTAAGTATTTGTCTGTCTGTCTGTCTGTCTGATTGAGAAAATGAAGCGTGTTTTATCTTGATAAACTAGTTGTGTCCGCACTTTACTTGTTGTATCCTGGCGTATCTCAGTCGCTCAGCACCTGCCACACCACATCACAGACTCTCCTCGGCTGGAGATGACTGGATGTGTGTTCATACATTCCTGTCACGAGCTAGGACTGTATGTTCTCTAACATCTAGTCATGCCTGTAAACTAGGCTCGCTTCTCTGGATGCCGAAGAACGCGAGAACTGACAAGCCAGGTGTACTTTTCGCAGGAGCTAGAACTGATTCATTCACCATCCAATGTTCTACATTTATCAAGTTGTTCTGAGTTCTTCCTGGAGACCACCCTGTTGTGTTTTATTTTTGGGCGTCACCGGAACTGAGCCACCCAGAACCAAGTTACTGTACATGTTGTTTATGGCTGTCAGAGTGTCTGCTAAAAGTCGTTTGTTCATGTCCACAATCGTCACGTGATCTTTCCCTGTGTAAGTCGTTCTCGCTGCTATTTTCTGCTTCATTCATCTCTTGAGACTTATTCCATTCAGCGCAGTCTCTTTCTCTCGCGATTTTTGCTTGTAGACTTGAAGTAGACTCTTGTCTGATGTATATATTGAGGTGCTTGGTGGCGAAGTTGACTAGTGTGCTATTTTCTCGTGCGCAGGCGGCTTCTTGTCCTGTCAGAGGTCGTGGTTAATATCCCAGGTAATTCTCTCGTCATGTCAGAGGTCGTGGTTAATATCCCAGGTAATTCTCTCGTCATGTCAGAGGTCGTGGTTAATATCCCAGGAAATTATCTCGTCATGTCAGAGGTCGTGGTTAATATCCCAGGAAATTCTCTCGTCATGTCAGAGGTCGTGATTAATATCCCAGGTAATTCTCTCGTCATGTCAGAGGTCGTGGTTAATATCCCAGTTAAGTTTCTCGTCATGTCAGAGGTCGTGGTTAATATCCCAGGAAATTATCTCGTCATGTCAGAGGTCGTGGTTAATATCCCAGGAAATTCTCTCGTCATGTCAGAGGTCGTGATTAATATCCCAGGTAATTCTCTCGTCATGTCAGAGGTCGTGGTTAATATCCCAGTTAAGTTTCTCGTCATGTCAGAGGTCGTGGTTAATATCCCAGGTAATTCTCTCGTCATGTCAGAGGTCGTGGTTAATATCCCAGGTAATTCTCTCGTCATGTCAGAGGTCGTGGTTAATATCCCAGGTAATTCTCTCGTCATGTCAGAGGTCGTGGTTAATATCCCAGGAAATTCTCTCGTCATGTCAGAGGTCGTGGTTAATATCCCAGGAAATTCTCTCGTCATGTCAGAGGTCGTGGTTAATATCCCAGGTAAGTTTCTCGTCATGTCAGAGGTCGTGGTTAATATCCCAGGTAATTCTCTCGTCATGTCAGAGGTCGTGGTTAATATCCCAGGTAATTATCTCGTCATTTCAGAGGTCGTGGTTAACATCCCAGGTAATTCTTGTAGCATTTTTCTTTCTTTCATGTCTAAAGTACTTTCTGTACAATTTTTACAAGTCTAACGGTTCAGCATTGTGGTACTTCACATTCAACACTGTGGTAATTTACATTCGACACTGTAGTAATTCACATTCAACACTGTGGTAATTTACTTACAGTGAGAAAACGTTCGTTGTTTCTTTTTTGAAAAAGAACAACTAAAATGTTCTTCCATCTTTTCATATCGACACCAAACTCGTTCCAACAAGTGGTCAACATGACGTGCAGTAGGTCTAAAGTTGATGCCTATTAACTTGAACAAGTTTCTCTTGTATGATTTACCGTCTTATCTGTGTGGGTTTAGTGGTTGTACCATTACATGGTGTCTCGTTTCTGTTTTTCTTCACAAGACCTTGGATCTACCCACCCGGACCATCTTGATTTTTTTATCAGGATGGCTTAACCGATGATGGATCGCAGGATGAAGCTGGTGGTAATGCAACGCTGAACAAACAACAGGACAAAGACTGCATGGGGGACTTGGCAGTTTACTCGAGGATACAAACTTGTGTCGTCTGCCGCACGTCTTTGTTCAGACGGATCAAGAACCCAGGTCATGAATGGAAGTGTTAGAGCCCTGGCTTCTCATTGTACTGTCCCGTCCCCGGTGCTCATTGTCCTCTCCTGATCGGACTTAATTTAAGCAATAAACTTCATGTCGTGTCAACGACCAGGTCTCGCACACAGCAACCAGGATCGTCTCTTTGCCTTTCAAGCTGCCATCTCTCGCATGCCCTGTCTACAAACTATGGAAGGGTCTTCACACAGAGGTGTGCAAAGTTTACTGGAAATCAAAACACAGAGGTGTGTAAAGTTTACTTGAAATCAAGACACAGAGGTGTGTAAAGTTTACTGGAAATCAAGACACAGAGGTGTGCAAAGTTTACTGGAAATCAAAACACAAATGTATGTAAAGTTTACTGGAAATCAAAACACAGAGGTATGTAAAGTTTACTGGAAATCAAGACACAGAGGTGTGCAAAGTTTACTGGAAATCAAAACACAGAGGTATGTAAAGTTTACTGGAAATCAAGACACAGAGGTGTGTAAAGTTTACTGGAAATCAAAACACAGAGGTGTGTAAAGTTTACTGGAAATCAAGACACAGAGGTGTGTAAAGTTTACTGGAAATCAAGACACAGAGGTGTGTAAAGTTTACTGGAAATCAAAACACAGAGGTGTGTAAAGTTTACTGGAAATCAAGACACAGAGGTGTGTAAAGTTTACTGGAAATCAAGACACAGAGGTGTGTAAAGTTTACTGAAAGTCAAGACAAATCTGTTCATAGTTTACCGGAAATCAGCGAGGTATGCAGTTTGCTTGAAGTCAGGTACAGGGTTGGCATAGTTTATATTGGAAATCAGGCCGAGGGTTGGCATAGTTTATACTGTAAATCAGGCCGAGGGTTGGTATAGTTTATACTGGAAATCGAGCCGAGGGTTGGCATAGTTTATACTGGAAATCAGACCGAGGGTTGGCATAGCTTATACTGGAAATCAGGCCGAGGGTTGGCATAGTTTATACTGGAAATCAGGCCGAGGGTTGGCATAGTTTATACTGGAAATCGAGCAAAGAAATCAAGACACAAAATTGTGCAGATTTTACTGGAGTTATAAAAGATGTGCAGAGTTTACTGGAGATATGAAAGATATGCAAAGTTCACATGTAATATGAAAGATATGCAAAGTTTTCATGTAATATGAAAGATATGCAAAGTTTACATGTAATATGAAAGATATGCAAAGTTTACATGTAATATGAAAGATGTGCAAAGTTTACAGGTGATATGAAAGATGTGCAAAGTTTATAGGTGATATGAAAATGTGCAAAGTTTACAGGTGATATGAAAGATGTGCAAAGTTTATAGGTGATATGAAAATGTGCAAAGTTTACAGGTGATATGAAAGATGTGCAAAGTTTACAGGTGATATGAAAATGTGCAAAGTTTACAGATGACATATGAAAGGTGTGCAAAATTTACAGGATATATAAAAGGTGTGTAAAGTTTACAGACAATTCTTATTAGTATAGAATATATATATATATATATATATATATATATATATATAATATATATATATAAATTAACAATGATTAATTCTCATATTTATAATTTTTACATTTATCTTCTTGTTCTTGAAATTCTTAATGTAAAATTCTAGTTTTCTTATTCTAGTTGTCTTATTTATCTTGTAAAGTTTATCTTCTCTCATTTTACAATTTCTTGTTGTCGTTTTTAAACTCTTTTTTGCTAAATTGATTTCATTCTTCTTCAGTTTTTATACTGGTTGTGGTAAATCTGTGGTTTATATTACTACAACATACAGGCGGCAGGTTGTGACAAGGTTGCCTTATGTTTCACTTTGTTAATTTATTACAACATACAGGCGGCAGGTTGTGACAAGGTTGCCGTATGTTTCACTTTGTTAATTTACTACAACATGCAGGCGGCAGGTTGTGACAAGGTTGCCGTATGTTTCACTTTGTTAATTTACTACAACATGCAGGCGGCAGGTTGTGACAAGGTTGCCGTATGTTTCACTTTGTTAATTTACTACAACATGCAGGCGGCAGGTTGTGACAAGGTTGCCGTATGTTTCACATTGTTAATTTACTACAACATGCAGGCGGCAGGTTGTGACAAGGTTGCCGTATGTTTCACTTTGTTAATATACTACAACATACAGGCAGCAGGTTGTGACAAGGTTGCCGTATGTTTCACTTTGTTAATTTACTACAACATACAGGCGGCAGGTTGTGACAAGGTTGTCGTATGTTTCACTTTGTTAATTTACTACAACATATAGGCGGCAGGTTGTGACAAGGTTGCCGTATGTTTCACTTTGTTAATTTACTACAACATACAGGCGGCAGGTTGTGACAAGGTTGCCGTATGTTTCCCTGTGCTAATTTGCTGGTGAGATCCCCTTGACCTGGTGTTCCGCTGGTTCGTCGCCTGCCATTTAGTTGTCAGCTGCAGGCAATCAGTGTCACACTGAGACGTGTTTATCATTGTCAGGGATCCTGTTTGTGGCTCAGCGCTTCCCACGTACATCCTCCGACGTGCCAACTTACCAAAACCCAACAAACCGAGCTTGCTTTCCCACGAAGAACCACCCCCGCTTTGGGTTTGTTTTTTAACCTCCAGTGGGGGCGGAGTTAATCGCAGTGGTTGACGATTTATCGTGCAGGAGGACAAGCGACCTGCCTGGATGTTGTTGCTACAGTACAGTTAATTATCTGAATCTGCATCAATTACTCGCAGGAATTTCATCGTTCTGCTGATCAGTTTCAGCCCATGCCGGCTATATACGTCTTACCATCATGGGCTGTTTGTCGCAGACATTCCAAGAAAAAAACTATTTGTTAGATATTTACACCTGAATCTTAGCTCATGCTACTCTCTGATACTTTAGGCTGTGGCATAAGTGGCGCGGTTCCGACAACATTATCTGAGACTGTCTGTTGTTTGAAGAGAGTGAAGCGAACGTCATCATCAGGTGCCATGTCTAGAAGGATAAGGTGTAATACTTATCTAATTTGTGATATCTTTGCTGTTAGGCTTAGATGAAAGTCCCTGATTTTTTTCCTTATATGTTGATATCGTGGACACAAAAAAGAACAAATATATCTATACTACAAGAGCTTAATATTGAAGAAGGCTGGCTAGTAAAGAGGATTAAAGAGAGAAAACTTAAATATTTTGGCCACATTAAACGTCATGATAATTTAGAGAAGACCGTATTGGAAGGATACATAATGGGAAAAAGAAAAAGAGGAAGACCGAAACGAAGATGGCTGCAAGACATCGTTGATGATCTGGAAATGGATGCAGCAGCAGCAGGCCATCTTGCTCACAACCGAGAGGCCTACAGGAGTGCTGTTTGGGAGGCGAAGTTCCGCAAGGGACATGCAAAGGAATGAATGAATGATATGTTGATCAGTCTCTCAGATGTCCCCTTCATCTTTATATTCATTGAGGTTTCCAGTCACTTTTGTTTTCTCACGACGAGTTCACAGAATTGTGATTTTTTTTTTTTTTTGTCTTCTCACGACGAGTTCACAGAATTGCGATTTTTTTTTGTCTTACGACGAGTTCACAGAATTGTGATTTTTTTTTTTGTCTTACGACGAGTTCACAGAATTGTGATTTTTTTGTCTTCTCACGACGAGTTCACAGGATTTTGACTTTTTTGTTTTTTATGAGTTTTTGTTATTTTACAATGTTCTGCAAATTCCTTTCATTATTTTAATTCTTTTACAATTGCTTTACCTTTTTTTTCTTTCATCTATTTGGTCTTACCTGTTTATACCTGGCCAAAATCAACAGCAGCCGCCAGCAGAATTTCACACACTGAAAACATTTCAACTTCTGTTATTGTTTTTGTTTTTTTTTTACACCTAGAACAAATGTGAGCCTCAAACAAAACCACCACTTCAGGACACTTCACAGACAAAACCACCACTTCAGGACACTTCACAGACAAAACAACCACTTCAAGACGCCCCAAAAACAAAACCACATATGGTAGGAAACTGAACAAAAGAAGGCGACACCCACCGCTACTCGGCAGTTCCGATAGTATAGCCTCATTAAAAGCAATGAATTGTTATAGTTGTTAGGTTGAGGTGGTTAACACAAATCTGTTGTTATTCTCATTTCGTTGTTGAAATTATCCAGGTTTATTTATCCGTCGGCTGAGCTGACGCTCGAGGATTCAACATGCATTGTCGTAGATTCATCTGTTGTTGTCACATACTGATATCCAGTGTAAACTTGAAGAGAATAGGAAGGACAAATAAAAGAAAGTAAAGACAGCACACACTTCAGTACCAGTAACTATGAGGAAGTGAACATAAAGGTCACATCTCCACATAGTTCCCCTGCTCCTGCAGGTTTTGTTGTGTTCCATTTGTTTCTTCATTCGTTGGGACAATATGCTTTTTGATGGCTCTTAAATTCAGGTCAATATCTTTTCCTTAACATCATTATCATCAAAATCATCATCATCATTTTCATCAAAGGTGAACTTCGGACCAGACAAAGCCTCTTTAATTAAGTTGTCCGAAGATGTTATAATGGCATGGTACTATGTCAAGGCTGTTAGGACACTGAGGAAGAGTTCAGTCTTCAACTTTCGCACTGTCTTCATCGCTGCTGCCTGCGCTGCAGAGTGCGTGCACTGTCATCATTCAGCAAGACTTATTTGGCAGAATTTTTTTAAATGTTACCCTAAATTGCAGGTTTTGATTTTCTTTAAGTCGTGCTATGTTCACTTGTGTACTGAGGCAGCATGCCACGGTGAGTTATAGCAGGTTTCACTCCTTTTGCCCAAAGAAATCTCACTACGGCGCGATGTTCAGTATTGGTACAATCACGTTTCAACCAGATTAAGTGCAGAGCGCTGCGCTATGAGTGTTCGAACCATTGCGAATGTACTGTATTGCATCAGCTTCTGTCCACTCTGGTTACCGCGTAATTGTTTCTTTAGTCTTTGATTTCCCTTCGTAAGGTCCTAACATTCTACCAAAAGAATTTTGTTTGCTATCTAACTACAGTATGCATGGTCTCACATGTTTTGATTGCTAGGTAAATACTGTATGCATGGTCTCACATGTTTTGAGTGCTAGGTAAATACTGTCTGCATGGTCTCACATGTTTTGATTGCTAGGTAAATACTGTATGCATGGTCTCACATGTTTTGATTGCTAGGTAAATGCTGTATGCATGGTCTCACATGTTTTGATTGCTAGGTAAATACTGTCTGCATGGTCTCACATGTTTTGATTGCTAGGTAAATACTGTATGCATGGTCTCACATGTTTTGAGTGCTAGGTAAATACTGTATGCATGGTCTCACATGTTTTGATTGCTAGGTAAATACTGTCTGCATGGTCTCACATGTTTTGATTGCTAGGTAAATACTGTATGCATGGTCTCACATGTTTTGATTGCTAGGTAAATACTGTCTGCATGGTCTCACATGTTTTGATTGCTAGGTAAATGCTGTATGCATGGTCTCACATGTTTTGAGTGCTAGGTAAATACTGTCTGCATGGTCTCACATGTTTTGATTGCTAGGTAAATGCTGTATGCATGGTCTCACATGTTTTGAGTGCTAGGTAAATACTGTCTGCATGGTCTCACATGTTTTGATTGCTAGGTAAATACTGTATGCATGGTCTCACATGTTAGTTACATCAGTCTGACCTCGCGGACTGTCGCTGTATGACCGGGAGTTCTGTGGTCCGGCGTTAAGTGACCAGAGGGACCAGCTGACCAGTCACATGCCTTCTTTAGGTCACGCTAACCCGACTTACTATCGGGCAGAGCTGGTGGACAGGTTTACTCTGAAATCAGAAGACAAGGGGAGGGTCAGTCAGCCTTGCCCGTCCCAGTGAGTCTTACACCATCTTTTAGCTCATTACTACAGGGAGACGCGCCACAGCTAACATTAGTTGTTAATTAGTCATTTGTTACTGTGGGGTAAAATGATGGCAGGGGTGATCTAAACCTGCACGAATATCGTTCATTGCTTTCCTGTGCTCCTGCTACTTACTGCAGTATTATCTGTGTTTGTGTGGGTCAGTGTCTGCGATGGTTGTGTTTGTGTGGGTCAGTGTCTGCGATGGTTGTTCCCTCATACTTGTCCGTTCTTTTCTCTGTCTTTGTTTAGAACGGATTTGGTTTTGGGATTCCTTCACCCACAAACCCGGGTACGAGTTGCGCCGCGGGCGGTAGGTGGGGAGGAGGGGGGGGGGTCTAAACCGCGAGACCACGGCGAGGGGATCAATAGTTGTTCTCAAAATAGCGCTGCCAGATTATGCCAAGGAAAATATAGACAGCGCCCGCCCTACCATTGAAATCCAGATGAAAATTGAGGTATCATTGTCAGAGATAATAGCTGAACGGAGATTTCATGATCCAGGAAAATCTGAAAAGCGATGAGGACATTTGTTTCTGAAAGATGAAAGTAGTTTTACTCATTCTGTTGCTATTGTCTGTAGATAAGTGTGACGGCCATGATAAAACTAGCAGAAGTGGAGTTCAAGTAGAGAGGTATATTGTTTATATTTATAATAAGATGGATCTAGAAGAGAAACGCCAGTTCTAAGTCATATGGTGAGCGCACAGAAATGAAAAACTGACGACCCAATATTTCGGCAGTATGCCTTTGTTAAGGACAACAGAAATATTAAAAGAACAGATTAACTGGGATATTAACTTTCACATAGGGTGAATCTTTGACGAGGAAATTTAAACTTTTAGAACATGTTATTTATCTTTTGATATCATCTTTCGCTTCTTTTTCTGCCCTCATTTGCTTTCTCTTTCTATCCTGTTGTACAACTAAACAATGTAGCTCTGCCCATCTCTCGTCTACAAGTGCTATTTTTATCACAGTCGTCATGACGTTTATTTCAAGACAATAGCTTAGAGTGAGCACTATTTTCATATTTCAGAAATAAACGACTCATCATTTCTTCCGACGTTATTCTCACCGGTAGGGAGTTGGATGGGAAGTGGGCTTTCGCCGGCAGACAGAGGCCAGACACTGAGACGTGGTCAGAAAATTTAGGGTTCATTACATGAAAGAGAATGTCTGGCCTCGACGCGTCATTCACACGTTATCTCAATCAATAACAGGAGAGATCTGCTCAGTGTTTGTATTGTAGGAGATAGCATTACTCAAGCAGTTAGGCCAAGGTTTGTCCAACTAGAGGTAATACTACCAGGGCAGCTAGATCAGGGATAATATCACAGTTTTTGGAACTCAAGCAAAATAATATATCTAGAGTAATTACATCAGGGTATAATAACAGAATTTGTGGAACTAAAGGTGATCTATCTTGGGCAGTTAGATCAGGGATAATATCACAGTTTGTACAACATTACCAGGGCAGTTAGATCAGGGATAATATCACAGTTTGTACAACATTACCAGGGCAATTAGATCAAGGATAATAACAGAGTTTGTGGAACTAAAGATAATATTACCAGGTCAGTTAGATCAGGGGTAATATCAGAGTTTGTGTAATACTACCAAGACATTTAGATCAGAGATACTATCAGAGTTTGTGGAACTAAAGATAAGACTACCATGTCAGTTAGGTCAGGAATAATATCAAAGAATAATATCGGAGTTTGTGTAATACAGGGTCCGGCATAAAGCAAAGCTGGATTTTAAAAATGGAAAATAAATAAGCACTATACATGTTTTTAGTATATAAAAAAGTGAAATGAAACTCAGAAAAGTGGGTATTTTTTATTATTACTGACAATCATATTTAGATTTTGAAAATTACGCCGGTTAGATGACCGCCGTTACATTTGATACATTCAGCCAGGCATCTGGAAAATTCCTGCATAAATGTTCAAAAGGATAGTTTGAATGCAGTGTCGGATTCGATCTTTTAGGTCTGCAATTGACTGTGGTCGACTGGCATACTCTGTGTTCTTGAGGTACCCCCACAAAAAGAAGTAAATCCGGTGACCTTGCCGGCCAGTGAATATCCCCAAATCTGGAAATTAAGACGACTGGGAAATGCTTGTCGCAGCATGGCCATGGACTGACGGGCTGTGTGGGCAGTTGCTCCATCTTGTTGAAACTATATTAGTCTCTTATTTTTATTGGCCAAGTCTGGAATGAAGTATTCAGTTAACATCTGCACATAAAGATCACTATTAACAGTAAGAGGATGCCAGGTGCCAAAACGTTCCTAACAGCTGATCGCTGAGGGCTACTCAGCAATGCGTTGCGGACTTCTTGAATTCGTTCAGGTGTCTGTTGAGTTCTTGGACGACTAGTAGACTTGTTATTAAGGCAGTTAGCGGTTTCCTTAACTTTTTTGACCCACCTCAAAATTGTTTTGTTCTCCGATCTGGAACATTATCACGGGGGTGCAACTCAAAAGTGGCGACGAAACTTTCGTTGTACAGTAATAGTCGATTCTCCACTTTTAAAATAAGTTTCAATGGTGAATGCGCGATGTTGTGTTTGCCAAGAAGTCATTGTTAAAAATGACCGTATGCTTCATCTCTGACTTCATGTTTTTTTTTCACACATATTCAGTTTCTGCGCACTACGTCAGTTAAACCCAGCTAGCTTTATGCCGGATCCTGTACTATCTGCGCAGTTAGATCAGGGATAATATCAAAGTTTGTGGAACTCAAGATACCAGGGCAGTTAGATCAAGGATAATATCAAAGTTTATGGAACTCAAGATACCAGTGCAGTTATATCAGAGATAATATCAATTTGTATAATGCTACCAGAGCAGTAGATGAGGAATAATATCAGAATTTATAGAACTAAATGTAACACTACCAAAGCTTAACAAATGTGTTTATTTGTTGCAGAATTACAAGTGTGTTATTGGAAAAACTGAGTTGCACTGGATGTTATAAGAAAAGGATTAAGTACATTTAACATTGGAAACGGAAATCCTGAAAACAACGTAGCAGAAGGGGAGTTAAATGTGGAAAAAGAGAGCAAGGGAAGACTAGGAGAGAAGATATGGCGACGTGGTAGAAAATCACTAACTGTAGATATCATCCAAATTTGGGATACGATAGAAACACTCAAACGCTCTGCACGCCACCTGATGATAGTAAACACAGATAAAACCGAGGAACTGTCAGGCGGAGGGTTCCTAAGATTCCAGATCAATCTCTTAATCTTAAGTGGCATAATCTGCGCTTCCATCACCTTAGAGCCCGAGTTACAGGCGTCATCATCTTCAAAGGTAATTAGCGCCAGTTTACCTGGACGCTTCATTCCACACTGAACGACTTCCACATCTCGATGCTACATGTGTTTGTTTGGGGGAACATCTTACATGCTAGCCATACCCTCGCAAATTACCTGACGGATGGGACTTGTTGCTGTGTGAATGTCGCTCCGCGGGTCCTTACTGCGCAGGAAACAGCGGTTCTTAAATTTCTTCTGTGTCATAGCCCCCAGCTGGGGTACAGATAATTGTAATGTGCGTTAATATAAGTAAGGAAATTAAATGCAACTGATATGAGTACAAATACTGCAACATACAAAATATAAACGATTTCTTGGCTAAGCTTGTCGGTTTGGTGTGTAATGTTTAACTGTAACGGAAATTAGACATAATAATCAGACATAACAAATATAACAATATCATTTGTTTCAATGTTTTTTTTAATGAGGTAAAGAACAAAACAGTAGATCAACGGTTCTCTGTCTCATGTTTTAAAAAATGTGGTACTTTAAAGTCTGTTGTATTTTCATTCCTTGTTTTTATCAGAATGTTAAGTAACACAGATACTGTCAAGCGAAATCAGATTTTGGAGTGCACAGACCAGAAGTTGCACTATAGTCGAACCGGGCTTAATGTCACATCGCCGGGACCGTCAGATAGTGGTGACATTAAGCAATGTGATATTAAGTGGGTTCGGCTGTATTTCAAGTATTCTGTTGTTTAATGGAAAGCTAGGCTCCAAACACCCTCTCTCTCTCTCTCTCTCTCTCTCTCTGTGTTTCTTCCTCACTCCCCTGTCTCTTGCCTCGCTCTCCCTGCCTCTTGATATTCAATATCTCGAAATGTATAAAAATCTATCCGCGTATCTCAAATGGGTCCACCACCCCACGTTGAGAACTACAGCTGAGGAAAAGGCAGGCATATCTTGAGATGAAGCGATAAGAAAGACATAATCTGCTGCTCTCAGAGTCGGTGAAAGATGTCACGTGCCGCTCAGCCAGCGTCGAGATGGCATGGGAGTTTTGTGAGCACGATCAGCCACTCCTGTAAGGGTTGCATGGTTGGCACACATTACAAAGCGAAACGTTAAACATGTTTCTGAGTTGTACAATACACGGCTAAAGATTTGTTTGATGTTATCCTGCTTTTCTGAGGTTTTAGAATGAAGTTACTGGCGAGGCTTTGCTGGCATATCATTGCTTGAATCTCTTATCTTGTCATTGCTTGAATCTCTTATCTTGTCATTGCTTGAATCTCTTGTCTTTTCATTGCTTGAATCTCTTATCTCGTCATTGCTAGTATCTCTTATCTCGTCATTGCTAGTCTTTGTATCTCGTCATTGCTGTGCTGTTGTATCATGCCATTGTTAGATCTTTGTATCTCGTCATTGTTGTGCTGTTGTATCATGCCATTGCTAGATCTTTGTATCTCGTCATTGCTGTGCTGTTGTATCATGCCATTGTTAGATCTTTGTATCTCGTCATTGTTGTGCTGTTGTATCATGCCATTGCTAGATCTTTGTATCTCGTCATTGTTGTGCTGTTTTATCATGCCATTGTTAGATCTTTGTATCTTGTCATTGTTGTGCTGTTGTATCATACCATTGCTAGTCCACGGTGTCGTGTCACTGCTAGGGTCTGATAACGTGCCATTGTTAAGACATCTGGTATCTGCCAGTGGTAAGGGATTTAGTGTCACACATTGTCACTTTCCATGCTAGGAATTCTAATGCTATATAATTGCTAGGTTCAGTCGTCATATTATTGCTATGGTTATATTGTTGTTTGTATAGTCATATTCCAGTCGACTGTATCTGGAGGTCTCAGGACTAGTACTGGTAGTAACCTTGACCTGATTTCACATGGAGGCCCTCATAACAGACTTCCTAATTTATCAGGCACGCGTAAACGTACGTACAAGCATGCGTGGGGCCAGTTGGGAAGTCAGTTTGTTAAGTCCTCTTTCTAAAGACATAAAGGTGGAGCAGAGGCCACTTGTCAACATTTGCAAATAGACATTAAATCAGGCGACTTTTGTCATCATCATCACCAGCATCATCATCCTTTTACAGCTGAGAATTTAAAGTTACCTCAGCCAAATCTGTGGAGCAGATACCGCGACCCCACAACTCCATGTTCTGTTTTTCTGTCGCCCGACTCTAAACACGATCCTTCGTAAATGGTACATCTGTAAACAAGATCCTTCATAAATGTTACATCTGTAAACAAGATCCTTCGTAAATGGTACATCTGTAAACAAGATCCTTCATAAATGGTACATCTGTAAACAAGATCCTTCGTAAATGGTACATCTGTAAACAAGATCCTTCATAAATGGTACATATGTAAACAAGATCCTTCATAAATGGTACATATGTAAACAAGATCCTTCATAAATGGTACATATGTAAACAAGATCCTTCATAAATGGTATATATGTAAACAAGGTCTTTCATAAATGGTACATCTGTAAACAAAATCTTTCATAAATAGTACATCTATAAATAGGATCATTCATAAATGGCTGCAGTTCCTGTGAAAATTGCTTGCATCTTTAACTGCACAGCCTAACTAGCAGAACAGGAGAAGAAAACAAAGTGAAGACGCACATAGATGAGAATATTGTGAAAACTGAACAGTGAAGATAAGAATGTAGACCCAGTAAAGAAAAGTTTGGAAGGAAAGCTTAGTTCGATGGACTGGGACAGCAAAGATGAGGCCATGAACATATCTCCTAGAATGATGTGAGCAGGAACTCAGAGTAGAATGTGCTGGATAACAGAGGGGTAGCCCGGAGTTTCAACAAAACATCTCAATAAGTCGGGAAGTGAGAGAAACGATTGTGTGTGTTGCTGTGACGGAGAGCACGGCTTGAATATCATGGTAGCCACAACGGCCATGCATAGAACTACAGCACTTTATCTGACGTTGCTAGACTGAAAGAAAACATTCCTCTCCTGCAGTTTTTACACTTAATGCAGAGAGAATTCGTCTTGCGACAGGGCACACGAACCGAAGAAATTTACAGAAGTACATGTTCTCCACTAGTAAGTCTGAGAGATCTGAATCAAAGAGAGAAATAAACTTAGTAGAACATTCTCTGTCAGGTTTGCCAGCATCAGTCAAAGATTGCATTCTCTGTCAGGTTTGCCAGCATCAATCAAAGATTGTATTCTCTGTCAGGTTTGCCAGCATCAGTCAAAGATTGTATTCTCTGTCAGGTTTATCAGCATCAGTCAGAGATTGTATTCTCTGTCAGGTTTGCCAGCATCAATCAAAGATTGTATTCTCTGTCAGGTTTACCAGCATCAATCAAAGATTGTATTCTCTGTCAGGTTTATCAGTATCAGTCAAAGATTGCATTCTCTGTCAGGTTTGCCAGTATCAATCACAGATTGTATTCTCTGTCAGGTTTACGAGCATCAATCAAAGATTATATTCTCTGTCAGGTTTGCCAGCATCAATCAAAGATTGTATTCTCTGTCAGGTTTATCAGCATCAGTCAAAGATTGTATTCTCATGACTTTCTGTGGTTCGTTCAGGTCGTTGGCTATGGCTGAATGAAGGCAGGAGACAAGGAGAATTGTAAACGTCTTCTAGCTTTAAGTAACTTTACTTTCTGGGTACAAGAAGAGCTCATCTCTGTCATTATTCGCCTCATTCACTCTCAGCTTTGTTCGCCTCATTCACTCTCAGCATTGTTCGCCTAGTTTGCTGCACGTCAACGTCAGATGTTTATAGTTTTGTGCTTCCAAAATTAACATTATGTCAAGTGATAGAAGGTAAGGATTGCCAACTCTAGCACTCCGTCAAGTGATAGAAAGCAAGGATTGTCAACTCTAGCATTCCGTCAAGTGATAGAAAGTAAGGATTGTCACCTCTAGCACGCCATCAAATGATAGAAGGTAGTGATTGGCAACTCTTGCACGCTGTCATGTAATAGTTATTTATGACTGCCATCTCTAGAGAGAGTTGCCGCCAAGTGAGAGTAGGCACTGACTACCATATGTAGGACGTTGTCAAGTAGATTGATGATTTTTTTTTTCACGAACATAACAGAGAAAACTGCCAGAGAATGCCACTGTTATCTGCTGTGTCAAAACACTCATCACACAGTCCTCGTGCGCAGTAGTAAGTGAACGCCGTGTCGTTGTTTGGCCATGTCGTTGTTTGGCCATGTCGTTGTTTGGCCATGTCGTTGTTTGGCCATGTTTATGTGACCACCTCCAGCAGGTTTCCCGGGATCATATTTACATAGTAGCAGGTTTCCTGGGATCATATTTACATAGTAGCAGGTTTCCCGGGATCATATTTACATAGTAGCAGGTTTCCCGGGATCATATTTACATAGTAGCAGGTTTCCCGGGATCATATTTACATAGTAGCAGGTTTCCCGGCATCATATTTACATAGTAGCAGGTTTCCCGACATCATACTTACATAGTAGCAGGTTTCCCGGCATCATATTTACATAGTAGCAGGTTTCCCGACATCATACTTACATAGTAGCAGGTTTCCCGACATCATATTTACATAGTAGCAGGTTTCCCGGCATCATATTTACATAGTAGCATGTTTCCCGACATCATATTTACATAGTAGCAGGTTTCCCGACATCATACTTACATAGTAGCAGGTTTCCCGGCATCATATTTACATTGTAGCAGGTTTCCCGACATCATATTTACATTGTAGCAGGTTTCCCGACATCATATTTACATTGTAGCAGGTTGTGTAGATCTTTCTATGCCCCGCTCAGTATCGTCTATACAACATCCTGTGAGGTAGCCAGTTAGTTTTGACATGCGTGTCATACGAAATAACAAAGGAATGCTGGACGATAGTTTTGTGGTCGTAAATTGATATAATTACGCACAAAACTGATGGCACCCTTTTGTGTTGGACAAGTGGCTTATCATGCTTAAATACAACACGTCTTTCTTAAGTGTCCGAGTCGGGGTCTGCTCTGTCTACTTGTTTCAGCGTCTGTTTCTTACGTGTCCGAGTCGGGATCTGCTCTGTCAACTTGTTTCAGCGTCTGTTTCTTACGTGTCCGAGTCGGGATCTGCTCTGTCAACTTGTTTCAGCGTCTGTTTCTTAAGTGTCCGAGTCGGGATCTGCTCTGTCAACTTGTTTCAGCGTCTGTTTCTTAAGTGTCCGAGTCGGGGTCTGCTCTGTCAACTTGTTTCAGCGTCTGTTTCTTAAGTGTCCGAGTCAGGGTCTGCTCTGTCAACTTGTTTCAGCATCTGTTTCTTAAGTGTCCGAGTCAGGATCTGCTCTGTCAACTTGTTTCAGCATCTGTTTCTTAAGTGTCCGAGTCGGGATCTGCTCTGTCAACGTGTTTCAGCGTCTGTTTCTTAAGTGTCCGAGTCAGGATCTGCTCTGTCAACGTGTTTCAGCGTCTGTTTCTTAAGTGTCCGAGTCAGGATCTGCTCTGTCAACTTGTTTCAGCGTCTGTTTCTCAACATTTCTCCACTTCGTATCTATCTTTTTTCGCTACTCATTTTTGTTGTCCCACTTTTTTGTCCAATGATGATGATGATGATGATGATAGTGATTATGGCAGTGATGGTGTTTGTGATAAGTGGTGTGACAAGTGACTGTCTTCATGATCTCGACTATCTGCACATGTATCAAAATATAAATACCATCTACATTATATAGCCTATTGGCTTTCTTCCTATATAGATACCGTATACATTATCTGGCCTATTAGCTCTCTTCCTATATAGATACCGTCTGTCTACATTATCTGGGTTATTAGCTCTCTCCCTAGTTCTCCACCGCGACGGAATCTCGTTGATCTCTATTTCCTAGTCAGGCTGTTATGCCACAGTCCAGGGATTTCTTAAATAGAAATGAGTTTAATTATTGACTGGCTACAGATCACCAGCCGTTGAATGCGTCGCCCCGGGTGTATCTTCACTACCTATCGATATTTCGGTTATATGATGATATTTGCATATTATACGTGTACAAATAAGTTCATTATAATACAGAACAAAAGATCTGTTCCAGCTCAAGAACTTTGTGACCTCTGTTTATTTTCATCATCGGCCAAAGCATTCTTCTAAAATCTAGCACAAACAAACATTGTTATGTTTGCTTTGCCAGGTCTAGAGAGGCAAACATTACCGAGAATGATGGGAATGATGCGCGCGCAACACGATCTTAGGCGGACTTCCGAAATACGCTGAAGCGGACGTCACGAAATACAAATGGCTGCTGTTTTAGAACCCTGGACAGAGTCAACATGGATGTCAGATTCTATTTCCTTCCTCCACCACCAGTCATGTTTGATCTTAGCCTTGAAACATCATCTTGAGTGCGTCCGATTGTGTGCTCAAACTAAAGTCATCGTTTTATTCTCAACAGCCATTTTATATTTGCACAAAACGTTTTCGATTAGCGGGTTTGCATTTTTTTTTTTCGATTAGCGGTTTGGGGTTTTTTTTTCGATTAAGGGTGTGGTGTTTTTCTCGATTAGCGGCTTGGGATTTTTTTTTCAATTAGCAGCTTGGGTTTTTTTTTCGATTAGCGGTTTGGGTACTTTTTTCAGTTAGCAGTTTGGGGTTAGGGAATAAGCAGCTTTAGAAAGTAAACTAAATCATTTCCTGGTGATCAAATAGAGTATTGCAGAACACAGTTGAATGTATTTTTCGTAAATCGGAATGTTCGTTTTATGAATTCTCTTGTTAAACCACCCTCCCCCACCTTTTTTTTTTAGTGTAACAATTATAACAGTCCTTTATACCATAATGAAAGTCGACCCAGCCGATCTCATAGTGAAAATCGACCTAGCAGTATATTGTTAAATCGACCTAGCTAATGTCTTAGTGAAAGTCGACCTAGCTGATGTCATAGTGAAAGTCGACCTAGCTGATGTCATAGTGAAAGTCGACCTAGCTGATGTCATAGTGAAAGTCGACCTAGCTGATGACACTATCGAAGGTGGCACTTGGTCGTTGATGACACTTGGTCATTGATGACACTTGTCGAGGATGACACTTGGTCGTTGATGACACTTGTCGAGGATGACCGGGTTGTTTGTCTTTTAAGTTCAGTCTTACACGTATTGTTATAAAAAAATGAAGTCGTAGTGCTTAGTATTGGCCTGAGGGTACTTCCACATCCGTAGATGTCAGATTTGATCTACTACTACTACTGCTTCTACTACTACTACTACTACTACTACTACTACTACTACTACTACTACTACTACTACTACTACTACTACTGCTGCTGCTGCTGCTAAAACTACAACTACCATGACGCACACGTTTCATGTCGGATTGGAAGTAGGTTACAGTTTAATCCACAGAAAGATCGGGAGTGGATGTAGCAGAAGCACCCCATGAGAAACACATCGAGCCCGCCCTGTATACCAAGACAGAGACGTGCATTGATTTTAGGTTCTTCGTTTATAGATATCATGACAGTCTTGACCAGTCAGGAGATTTCTGCTTGTCGAGACAGCACCTGATATCCTATCAGGTTGTTGTTGTTCTCAGCGTGTCTTTTTAACCTCAACGCGTTATCTTTATGAATCTCTGTACATGACAGCATTTAATTTCTGAATTCAGTACAACTGTACCTGAGTGCTTGTGTTGTACATGAGTGCCTATGTAGGTACTGCTCTTTCACGTCTGGTCGTTCTCCTGCATTGTTTTCTCACCTGCGTCTCTCTCTATACAGGTAAGTAGCTGCGGTAGGTAACTGCCGGTACTTGTTTTTCCTGGTGTTCTCTCCAGCCCTGCAAGCCGCGTATTCTTGGCTGAGAAGTTCTTATAGAGCGCTAACACTTGCAACAAATAAATTGTTCTTTTCGCCGGCTTGAGTTTCTTGTCGTTTCTCTTTCTCGTTGCTTTCTGTCAGGTATCTTAGCACGCCTGGTAGTACGTATATTCACAGCACACAAGCCGTCATCATTTCAGGCCATCCACCGTAGTTTCTGTTTCTCAAGTATAGACGGACCCCGATTTACGTAGATCTGAGATACGTATATCCATTCTTACGTAGCATATATACTACATGCACAGTTTACGGAGTTTCACGGAACAAACTGGAGACGTCAAATGCCGGGTAAGGTGTATGATAAAACATGGCACAGAGTTACGGAAAAATCGACTTACGTATAGGGTTGCTTAACAGTCAGTTTACGTAAGTAGTGGGCTTTTTGTAATTCATTTCTGTCTTTGAGATAATTTCAGTCTACTGTCATATGTTCACATTCTTAGGACTCATGTGTCTGTGTAAGAGAAAGAGAATGAATGAATGAATGAATGAATGAATAATCTTTATTTTTCAAGGGTAAAGAATTGGGCACGCAGGCCCGTCTTACATTCTGCCCTTCATCACTCCATCTTTCATTCTTCCCACACTTGATTTAGTACAAAAAATACAAATTAAATTAGGAAAAACATATCAAAAGAGTGTAAGATTTAACTATCACATTGTAAGATTTAACTATCACATTCAAGGTAAAAGAGAAGAGACGCAGAGAGAGATGCTTTTCTGTTTTATTTATAGTAGTATTCTGCCTGTTTTGTAACAAGTGAAAACAAAAAGAAACCAACAAAAAAACAACAACAAAAAGTTGTATATATATATAAAGAATTCCTTCAGAGTAATATGCCATGCTTCATGTGTAGAAGGACAGGCCCAGAACGTGTGAATAACATGGGAGGTAATTTCCGGCGCAGGGACGATAACCTGGTCTCTGGCCGGCTACACTAGAAAGCGTTTTCTGGTATCCTTGTTTTATCTGACATAAAAGTCGCCAGCTAATTGTCTTCGGCTCTTACTGGGGACTAGCATCTATAAAAATAGTCACTTAATGTCCCTACGTTTCCAGGAGGTGGCTATTCGTTGTTCGATGGACTCTCATAAACAACAGAGGTGGAAACTCATCAGTAGACAACTACAAGTTACTTCCCCTGCCACAATCAACCTCTGACCTGTATTTCCAAGAGGAGCCCATAAAATGGCTTGGTCATCTTGTTAGTGGGCTGGGGTCAGAGTTTGGGGTCAGGACACACAGCCCGAGGGTTGCTAGTCTGGACTTGAAGCAGCACAGAAAAGGGGGGGGGGCTTGCAGGTCATCCATATCAAACCAAACTTTGAAACTTGGCGCTGTCTGAGTCAGAAAGTCAGTTTTATTTTGTTCTTGAACGGATTCAGAGTGGGAGAGTTCTTTCACTTTTTTTCTGAAAGTTAGCTCCCGTTCTTAATACGTTTATAAATAATGTTGTTCAATGTGTGGTCATTATGACTGGACGTTATAACGAGGGGAGGTAACTGTTTTCCACGGCAAGCAGTCACTGTCCTGTGATCTGGTTAGAAATGTTTGTCTGAAAGCTGTGAGCTTGTCACAAGAATGAAAGTCTAATGTTTACTTAAGGTTCTGCTGCCCTAAAAACGCAGATGAAAGATTTGTTTAATGATGAAAAGTTATCCAGGCTAAGAAATAGCCAGCGAAGCGGGCACCGTCACGCTGTTCTATAACAACGGGTGGTCTCGCCATGTTGACAGCCTCAGTTATACCCAGACACTAATTGTTTGCATGAACTCATGTAAGCGGAGAATCCACTTACGGTACCGCAAACAATCAGGAGCGTCGTCTGCCATCTCATCACCCCACGCCTGACACGCCGCTGGAACATATCATCTCGTATTTGCTTTACATTCTGATCTTCGTGAGAGGCAAATCTCATATAATCTCACTGAAGAGTGTTTAATCATGGGAAAAAAATGGCACCCCATTCAGCCTCTTTTGCTATAAGACCGAGTATCCTGTTACATAAAAGATGCCAGCCTCGATTAATACCATGGATGCAGTCTTGTGTGCAAACGGTATACAACCTCTGGTTCATAGTTTCTTTACGAACTCTTCAAACAGCGCTCTCTACATCCTACCTGCCATTACCTTCTATAGAAGTGTCTGTAAGAGATAGTCTGAACTGTATTGTTCCATCGTGTGCTCCTGTGCAGGCAGTCATCCGATCGTCTTTGACACGAGTGCTGAATCAAGTGTAAGTGTGATTGGTAGATAATAACAACAACAACAAAAGTTGTAAGAAAGAGATGCAGCGGGTAGTCACACTTGGTAGCGCGGCTGCTGGAACAAGCCAGTCACGGTCCAGCTGTTCCGGCGAGCATGCTGTGCAGTAACCCAGAAGGACGTCCCATAAAAACGCCACATCAAAGCTACCTTAGATGTCAGAATATAATAAATGTTATATTTCTTCATGTGTGGCCACAAGCACAGACGAGCTGAGAAAGAAGAAAAAATTATGAATGAAATGTTGGTTTTTTTTTGTTGTCTGGGCGTATGCTTGTACAAGTTATCTCTACTGATTAGATCAGCGGTTTTCAAACTGACTGGGTGACGCCCATTGTCAGGGAGGTACACACAAATTAGTGTATAAGTATACAACTATACACGAACCACCGCAGTACAGCTGTGATACCAGAATAATTCACATAATCTATCATCTCTCTCTCTCTCTCTCTCTCTCTCTTTCTTCGTCCTGTATGTTTTTGTATGGTTAAGGCTCACGCCGAAACGTCACAACTTTGTAGTCGTTAAGTAATAAAACTGCTCCTACTTTTTTTTCCTAGTTTATACATTGTGAGGGAGGGTGTGGGTAACGCCCATTCTGAGGTAGGGGGCGTCTCACTAGCCAGTCAGAGCTCTGCAAACTGACCAGTAGTCTTATACTGTCTTACACTGTAAGCCGTCATGAAAAACTGGAGGAGCACATAACTTTTTTGTCCAGAAAGCAAAAAAAAAAAAAAATTCCTTTCATGCAGCAGAAACTTTCTTCCAAACAAGCAAAAACGCCTTCCATGTAGCAGAAGTTTCTCTTCCAAACAAGCAAACCCTCCTGTTACGCCAATCATTTTGTCAGTCCCATTGAAGACTTATTACTTTATCCTCGCTGTCCCTCTAAATAACACAGACAACAGAAACAAAATGTAGATCATCCCCTCACAAAACACAGACAACAGAAACAAAATGTAGATCATCCCCTCACAAAACACAGACAACAGAAACATAGTGTAGATCATCCCCTCACAAAACACAGACAACAGAAACAACATGTAGATCATCCACTCACAAAACACAGACAACAGAAACATAGTGTAGATCATTCCCTCACAAAACACAAACAGAAACATAGTGTAAATCATTCCCTCACAAAACACAGACAACAGAAACATAGTGTAGATCATTCCCTCACAAAACACAGACAACAGAAACAAAGTGTAGATCATTCCCTCACAAAACACAGACAACAGAAACATAGTGTAGATCATCCCCTCACAAAACACAGACAACAGAAACAACATGTAGATCATCCCCTCACAAAACACAGACAACAGAAACAAAGTGTAGATCATCCCCTCACAAAACACAGACAACAGAAACATAGTGTAGATCATCCCCTCACAAAACACAGACAACAGAAACATAGTGTAGATCATCCCCTCACAAAACACAGACAACAGAAACAAAGTGTAGATCATCCCCTCACAAAACACAGACAACAGAAACATAGTGTAGGTCGTTGCTCCCAGGCTTCTATCATGGGCGCATATGAAGAGGAAAGGGGACAAATAGAAAAACAGAAAACGGTATAACAGTATATTGTCACTTTGTTTTAAGCACAGATTTGTCATGGCTTCAGACTGTCATATAACCATGTTTCTCGGTGTTTGTGAAAACTTCAGATTGTATCACATAATCTTGTCACTTTGTTTCAAGCACAGATTTTTCATGACTTCATACTGTTATATAATCCTGTTTATCATTATTTGTGTAAACTTCGGGTTGTATCACATAATCCTGTGTCTTTTTTTTTGTAAACTCATTATTTGTCAAAACATGATGCTGTATCACCTGCTTTTGTCACTTGGTGGCACAACTCTCACCAAGATGTATGAAGCTGGAGATGTTGGCGTGGTTTTACCGTCTCCACAGACAGTGCTGATTGTTTGACAAGGACCACTCTCGTCTTTATCTCTCTTACTCTGACGAGTTAGTGGTAATGAGGTTGAGCTGTGTCAGATGACATTTATCAGATGGTATCAGAGGATGTCCTGGTATGATCCAGATCCATGTCGTCACGTGATTTCATCACAATCCACTTCTCTCATCCGATGTTGTGATCCAGCCCGTCACTGGAAAATGAAACATCGTCGCCATTTAATCTCCACTTGACCGCCTGGTCAGAGCAAAGGTCCATGAATTGGGAACTTTCTTGTCGAGTTAAGGTTGGTCATGGGATTATCTCGCGGGGCGGAGTGATCTTGTTATCTTCAGTGCTTCGCCTGGACTAAAATTGCCTGATATTATATTCAGATTTTTTTTAAAAATCTATCCGCCGAGTTGTCCACCGCCATTAACAGTTTTTTTTTTTTAATATTTAAACCAAAAGTTGAAAGATTCGTTCATAAAACTGAGCTCAGTAAAGATTCTTGATGTTCTCAAGACGGTTCTCAGCTTGGTCTTCGATGTCTCATGGCAAGCTCCGTGGGATACGGCAGAAAATCTTGTTACAGCCATGTTCGTATGTTTGTTTCATTGCTGTTGTGAATATTGTTCTTCCATGCTGAAAGTTAAGGAGTTTAGTGTGAGAAGTATTTTTGTTGTAATAAAGAACTTTAGAGATTTTAGTGTAGGAAGTATTTTTGTTTTAGTAAAGAACTTAGAGAGAGAGAGATTGTATGGTTGTATAAAGTAGTTTCTTTTATGCTTTTATTATGTGCTGATTCTAAGCCTGTCACTAAACTTTATCTTTCTTATCGTCAGCGGTCTTAACGTCTCATGACTTTATCATTGCACTAAACTTTATATTTCTTATTGTCAGCGGTCTTAACGTCTCATGACTTTATCATTGCACTAAACTTTATCTTTCTTATCGTCAGCGGTCTTAACGTCTCATGACTTTATCATTGCACTAAACTTTATATTTCTTATTGTCAGCGGTCTTAACGTCTCATGACTTTATCATTGCACTAAACTTTATATTTCTTATCGTCAGCGGTCTTAACGTCTCATGACTTTATCATTGCACTAAACTTTATATTTCTTATTGTCAGCGGTCTTAACGTCTCATGACTTTATCATTGCACTAAACTTTATCTTTCTTATCGTCAGCGGTCTTAACGTCTCATGACTTTATCATTGCACTAAACTTTATATTTCTTATCGTCAGCGGTCTTAACGTCTCATGACTTTATCATTACACTAAACTTTATATTTCTTATCGTCAGCGGTCTTAACGTCTCATGACTTTATCATTGCACTAAACTTTATATTTCTTATCGTCAGCGGTCTTAACGTCTCATGACTTTATCATTGCACTAAACTTTATATTTCTTATCGTCAGCGGTCTTAACATCTCATGACTATATCATTACAGTTTTCTTATAGAAATCGTCAGTTTTCTTTTCTTTTGCCTTACCATTTCTCTATGTTTATTTTGCCAATTTTCTGCTCTAAAAATTCATGCTTTTTCATTGTTTCTTTTTCATGTGAAAATCATATGTTTATCACCTTCATTTGCTGTTTAAATGTCATTTTTTCCCGGATGTTTTTCTGTTTAAAGTTTTTTGTCTGCCTGTTTGTCTGTCTGTATAACAACGTGCATCATATTGTATCACATTTCCAGTGCTTATTCTCTCTCCCCCTCTCTCTTTCTCCCTCTCTCTCTCTCTCTCTCTCGCTTTCTCTCTCCCTCCCGCTCCCACATTATACCTCCGCCCCTGCTAATCTGCAGGCTAGCGTCAGTCTCTATTACTTGTAAGCGTGTGAAACTATTTACATCCATACTTGTTCCAGTTTGTGAGAGTCTTTACCCAAACTGTCAGAGTTCCCAGAGCCAAGATATCCAACTCATATTTCAGAGCCTATTTCCTGCTGGCTCTGATGACTCGAGCACGATCTGTAGCAGACTCAACCCACAGCGTCAGGTTATTTTCTGCCCTCAAATACAGCTTGAGATGGATCCTGCAATCAATGGACTCGAACTCCAGTTTATGTCCGTGCTGCATGATTTGTTGGCAAAAGTTTTTTTCGGTTTTTCTAGAGAAATTAAGGTTCAGAAAAAAAAGATTGGACGTTACAGGAAAACGGAGGCCGTGTTCACTTCACACCATATAATTTCAGCATGAACCAGATGAACTTCAACACAGTGAGGGCTTCTGGGAAGTCAGGCGGAGGGGAGAGAGAGAGAGAGAGAATGAACAAACATACTTTATTTTCAAAGGGTTAAGAATTGGGCACGCAGACCCGTCTAACATTCTGCCCTTCATCATACAGCTTTCACTCAGTCACAGTCATTCAGCGTTTGTTAATGAGCATAATAATCATGAAGAAACAGTTAAATGATTACATAAATAAGTAATACTCTATCTCCTGTCCATACATTCTACACTCTGATGTGAAATAAACTTACATTCATTCAAAACTAACAAATTTATATAAATTTGAAGAGAGAGTGGGAGAGAGTGAGAGAGAGAATCTCCACAAATTGATCTGGCGGAAAATGAAAGTAGAGATATATACAACGACACTGTAATATATGCAGTCATATATTAAAAGTTACGTGATGATGATGAATACTCCAGAACTAATAAAATGCTCTGCTGCTCAAGACAAACCCCCAACTCTGTAAATGATGTTGATTCTGTTCCAGACTACATACTGCTAATGATGGCGTGCTATGTTGTGCTACATCTGTTCCAGATTTATGTTCTGTAATTTCTAGCTATGCCATATCTATTCCAGATTTAATTTCAAGTGTGCTAGATCTAGTCTAGACTTTGCGTGATAGACTCAATAGTTTGTTCTGTACCCTCAGTTTGGTAGCTTGTTGGGTTGTCACATGGTTAGTTGGGTGGGTGAGTGGTTGGTTGAATGGCTGGGTGGTTGGATCGGGGTGAGTGGTTGGTTGATTAATTGGGTAGGTAGGTAGGTGGTTGAATGGTCGGTTGAATGTGTGAGATGTTTGAGTACCTGGTTGGTTGAGTGAGTTGGTAAGTAGTTGGTTGAGTGAGTGGTTGGATATGGGTGAGTGGGTGTTTTGGGATTGTTTGGTCTGTTTGTTGGCTGAATGGGTGGGTGGGTATATGGTTGAAAGGTTGGTTGGCTGAGTAAGTGGGTAGATGGTTGGTTGGATAAAGTTAGTTGACTGGGTGGGTTGATTGAGTGGGTAGGTGAGTTTGTAGATAGGTAGATGGTTGGATGGTTTACTGTTTTTGTGAGTGGGTAGGTGGTTGAATGATTGTTTGGTTGAATGAGTGAGATGCTGGGTGGGTGGATGATATGTGTGTATTTGATTAATTGTTTGAGAGTAATTACAACTATACTAGAGTCATTGATTCAGCTGTTGAACCTTATCAGGTTAAGATCTTATTCCCCATCCCAAGACCGTATCCCTTTATCCTTATCAGGTTAAGAACGTATCCTCCTGTCCATATCAGGTTAAGACCTTATCCTCCTATTCTTACCAGGTTAAGAACTTATCCTCCTATCCTTACCAGGTTAAGACCTTATCCTCCTATTCTTACCAGGTTAAGAACTTATCCTCCTATCCTTACCAGGTTAAGAACTTATCCTCCTATTCTTATCAGTTTAAGACCTTATCCTATCCTTATGCCTTAGATAACGAGATGCTGTACTCTTTAACCCCGAGTAAAGCCACAGTTTTGTCCCATTGGCAGTAGACTTTCCACAGAAACCAGATTCTTGGGTACAGTCAGTGAAACCACTTTAACCACTTTCCTACCACCGCGCGATAAAGTATGGTTCAAGATAACAAAGGTGTGTGCCATTAAGAACAAATATATACCTTTATATGCAGTTCAAAGACTAAAGCAAACACAAAAAAAATGGTGAAGCGTTTTCATTACATCGTTTGTGCTAGCTCTGCCCCTTAGCCAAGACAGTACCAAAACAAAAAAACTGAGATCCATGCTCATATATAATATATATATATATATATATATATATATATATATAATATATATATATATATATATATATATATAATATGCTTACTACTGCTGCATAGTTTATATGAGTTTCAGTAAAAATCTTGCACGAGTTTCATAAAATATTACACGAATTTCAGTTAAAATCTTGCAAGAGTTTCATTACAAATATTGGATGAGTTTCAGTGAAAATCTTGCATGAATTTCATTAAAAGTATTGAATGAGTTTCAGTAAAAGTATTGCATGAGTTTCTTTAAAAAATATTGTATGAGTTTCAGTAAAAGTCTTGCATGAGTTTCATTTAAAATATTGGATGAGTTTCAGTAAACATCTTCCATCAGGGATAGTATAACTCTTCCACGAGTTTAAAAAAAAAAAACAACAACAAACAAATCTTGAATGAGTTTCAGTAAAAATCTCGCATGAGTTTCAGTAAAAATCGTTGGTTGATCACGCAATCATGTCTGAGGAATTTTCAGGATCACCAATTGTATCTGAGTTTCAACTTTCGTGTCGAGCAAACAGCTAAATCTGACTGCTTGCTTTTGGCGGTGTCTGTAGGCCAGAGATAATCACAGAACGTTTGGGGAGAAAACACTCAATTTTCATGTCAAACTCGCCGATACTTTCCGTGTAATTTATTACATCGAACTGGGGTTTACTCTTGCACAAATATCTGCCTTCTCAGTGTGTTGTTGCCGCCATCCGTTCGTCTGTCTGTCCGTCTGTCCTTCCGTCCTTCCGTACATCCACCCGTCTGTCAGCCCATCTGTTTGTCTGTATCTCTGTCTGTCTGTCTGTCTGCGTGATTCTCTGTCTTTACCAACAGTTTTGTCCTTCCTCTCTATGTATTGATGGAAGTTGTAACAAACATCTAAAAGTTGTGTTTGTTTCTTTCTGCAGAGGAGATGTGGTCCTTTTGCCTTCGAGGACATCTGGCTGTTCTTAGGATGGGAGGACTCAAGGACGCTGAATGGGTATGAATATGGTCTTTGCTAAATCTCCTTGTCGTGAACTGTCACAACACTTGCTCCCAGAAATGCCATACTTCTTTCTTGAAATGTCACAACACCTCCTGTCTGAACTGTTACAACACTTCCTGTCCTAAACTTCCACAACACTTCGTGTCTTGAAATGTCATACTTTCTTTCCATAAATGTCACAACATTTCCTGACTTTAAACCCTGCAACACTTCCTGTCCAGAAATGTCACAACACTTTCTGTTCTGATTTGTCACAGCGCTTCATCTCTTGAAATGTCACAACACTTCCTGTTTTGAAATGTCACAACATTTCCACTAATCAGAATGTGAAATGAACAATGTCCTTGTGTTCAGAATGTGAAATGAACAAAGTCTTTATGATCGGCATGGGATATTAACAAGTTTTTACTTTTAGTCACGTGTCCAGCAGAACAAGAAAACAAAAATGTACAAGTGACCGAGTGTGATGGTGCAGTTTGTAACCTGCTAGTGTGATAACGCGCCGACACATACAGAGTGCGATAACAAGCCTTGAACATAGGATAGGTGTTGATAAGGCAAGAGCTGTGGGATATCTGTTATACTAAAGAGAAAATATTGATTAATATCAGCAGGTAAGAGTGGCGTGATATGCGGAGAACACGATTTGTGTCTTATTTCAGTTCTTGGACAGAAACTTCAGACAAGAAACTTTCTAGACATGCTTCTTTAAGCTTGAATCTGTAAAAAAAAGTAATTCTGTCAAGTTTTCATTTTGTTTGTCTACTCTTGTCACGTGACTGAAGAAGTACCAGCATCAGCCGGAGTGGAAAGGTAGAAGATACGTCAGTGACAACAACAACAACAAAAAGATGACAACGACGAAGAAGAAGACAATTAATATGAATTGTGTGGCAGAAATATCATAAACCGATACTGTATTGTATGTTCCAGTCGTAGACTAGTCACACGTCATCTCTTTTGTCATTTTATACTTGATTGTAGGATCTGATTTTGGGTCTAACTGTAGTGTCTGATTGTTGAGGACATCTATCGCTCTTCAGAAAAATAAGACAACTAAATAAGCTATGGAGAGGAACAGACATAACTACAAAAATAATATTTTTAAGGACATGCATCTTTCCCATCGCAGCATATGCCTGTGAGACCTGGACACTTAACAAAACAGCTGAGAAACACATACATGCCTTTGAATGTAATGCTACAGAAGAGTTCTTCAAATGTCACGGACACAAAAAAGAACAAATATATCCATACCACAAGAAGTTAATATTGCAGAAGGTTGGCTAATAAAGAACTTATTCACGGATAAATAAAACAGAGAAAACCTAAATATTTTGGACATATTAAACGTCATGAGAATCTGGAGAAGACAGTTTTGGAAGGGTACTTAATGCGAGAAATAAAGAGGAAGACTAAGGCGAAAATAGCTGCAAGATATCGTTAATGGATGCATCAGCAGCAGGGCATCTTGCTTACAACCGAGAGGCCTACAGGAGAGCTATTAGGGAGGCAGAATTCCACAAGGAACACGATAATGACTGACTGGTTGTTGTCCGATTGTAGTGTCCAGTTGTTGTGCTGATTTTAGTGTCTAATTGTTGTGCTGATTATAGTGTCTAATAGTTGTTTTGGTTATAGTGTCTAATTGTTGTGTTGATTTTAGTGTCTAATTGTTGTTCTGGTTATAGTGTCTAATTGTTGTCCTGATTATAGTGTCTAATAGTTGTTCTGGTTATAGTGTCTAATTGTTGTGTTGATTTTAGTGTCTAATTGTTGTGGTGTTGATTTTAGTGTCTAATTGTTGTGCTGATTATAGTGTCTAATAGTTGTTCTGATTATATTGTCTAATTGTTCTGATTATAGTGTCTAATTGTTCTGATTATAGTGTCTAATTGTTCTGATTATAGTGTCTAATTGTTGTTCTGATTGTAGTGTCTAATATTGTTCTGATTGTAGTGTCTAATTGTTGTTCTGATTGTAGTGTCTAATTGTTCTGATTATAGTGTCTAATTGTTGTTCTGATTCTTGTGTCTATTTGTAGTGTCTGATTGTTGAGGACATCTATCGCTCTTCAGAAAAATAAGACAACTAAATAAGCTATGGAGAGGAACAGACAGAACTACAAAAATAATATTTTTAAGGACATGCATCTTTCCCATCGCAGCATATGCCTGTGAGACCTGGACACTTAACAAAACAGCTGAGAAACACATAAATGCCTTTGAATGTAAATGCTACAGAAGAGTTCTTCAAATGTCACGGACACAAAAAAGAACAAATATATCCATACCACAAGAAGTTAATATTGAAGAAGGTTGGCTAATAAAGAACTTATTCACGGATAAATAAAACAGAGAAAACCTAAATATTTTGGACATATTAAACGTCATGAGAATCTGGAGAAGACAGTTTTGGAAGGGTACTTAGTGCGAGAAATAAAGAGGAAGACTAAAGCGAAGATAGCTGCAAGACATCGTTAATGGATGCATCAGCAGCAGGGCATCTTGCTTACAACTGAGAGGCCTACAGGAGAGCTATTAGGGAGGCAGAATTCCACAAGGAACACGATAACTGACTGGTTGTTGTCCGATTGTAGTGTCCAATTGTTGTGCTGATTTTAGTGTCTAATTGTTGTGCTGATTATAGTGTCTAATAGTTGTTTTGGTTATAGTGTCTAATTGTTGTGTTGATTTTAGTGTCTAATTGTTGTTGTGTTGATTTTAGTGTCTAATTGTTGTGCTGATTATAGTGTCTAATAGTTGTTCTGATTATATTGTCTAATTGTTCTGATTATAGTGTCTAATTGTTCTGATTATAGTGTCTAATTGTTCTGATTATAGTGTCTAATTGTTGTTCTGATTGTAGTGTCTAATTGTTGTTCTGATTGTAGTGTCTAATTGTTCTGATTATAGTGTCTAATTGTTGTTCTGATTCTTGTGCCTATTTGTTGTGCTGATTTTAGTGTCTGACTATGTCTTGATTATAGTGTCTGATTTTAATCCTTGGTTATAACGTCTATAATACATCACAACCACATACAGATTAAAATGTCTGATTTTGGTCCTTGATTATAACGTCTGACTGTCTTGATTACAGAGTTTGATTGTGGCCCTGATTAAAGTGTCAGTTGTAGTCTTAATACCGTGTGTCAGATCATGATGAAATCATGAAAAAAAAAAGATTATATGTTACAAGAAAGAAACTGAGAAGACACACAGGAATTTTTCACAACGGTTAAAGAAGTGAAGTATGACAGTGAGTAGGGTAGAGCAGTCATGAGGATGAGGACTAGTAGAGAATATGGGTACTTCATTGTTATCTTTCAGTGACAAGTCTGCTTCACTCAGGCCAGAAAACAACACCAGAAATAAGTTTAGAATGTACTTGTGTGAGAGAAGAAGATGATAGTGGCGTGGACTTGGACACGATCAAAGACTATAGAGTATGATGAGATTCTAGGTGTGCTGGACACATAGAGTATGATGAGATTCTGGGTGTGCTGGACACATAGAGTATGATGAGATTCTGGGTGTGCTGGACACATAGAGTATGATGAGATTCTGGGTGTGCTGGACACATAGAGTATGATGAGATTCTGGGTGTGCTGGACACATAGAGTATGATGAGATTCTAGGTGTGCTGGACACATAGAGTATGATGAGATTCTGGGTGTGCTGGACACATAGAGTATGATGAGATTCTAGGTGTGCTGGACACATAGAGTATGATGAGATTCTAGGTGTGCTGGACACATAGAGTATGATGAGATTCTAGGTGTGCTGGACACATAGAATATGATGAGATTCTGGGTGTGCTGGACACATAGAATATGATGAGATTCTGGGTGTGCTGGACACATAGAATATGATGAGATTCTAGGTGTGCTGGACACATAGAGTATGATGAGATTCTGGGTGTGCTGGACACATAGAATATGATGAGATTCTGGGTGTGCTGGACACATAGAATATGATGAGATTCTGGGTGTGCTGGACACATAGAATATGATGAGATTCTGGGTGTGCTGAACACATAGAATATGATGAGATTCTGGGTGTGCTGGACACATAGAGTATGATGAGATTCTGGGTGTGCTGGACACATAGAGTATGATGAGATTCTGGGTGTGCTGGACACATAGAATATGATGAGATTCTAGGTGTGCTGGACACATAGAATATGATGAGATTCTAGGTGTGCTGGACACATAGAATATGATGAGATTCTAGGTGTGCTGGACACATAGAATTTGATGAGATTCTACGTGTGCTGGACACATAGAGTATGATGAGATTCTACGTGTGCTGGACACATAGAGTATGATGAGATTCTAGGTGTGCTGGACACATAGAGTATGATGAGATTCTACGTGTGCTGGACACATAGAGTATGATAAGATTCTGGGTGTGCTGGAGACATAGAGTATGATAAGATTCTGGGTGTGCTGGACACATAGAGTATGATGAGATTCTACGTGTGCTGGACACATAGAGTATGATGAGATTCTACGTGTGCTGGACACATAGAGTATGATGAGATTCTACGTGTGCTGGACACATAGAGTATGATGAGATTCTGGGTGTGCTGGACACATAGAGTATGATGAGATTCTGGGTGTGCTGGACACATAGAGTATGATGAGATTCTACGTGTGCTGGACACATAGAGTATGATAAGATTCTGGGTGTGCTGGACACATAGAGTATGATGAGATTCTGCGTGTGCTGGACACATAGAGTATGATGAGATCCTAGGTGTGCTGGACACATAGAATATGATGAGATTCTAGGTGTGCTGGGGACACTCTTGGCGGAGACGTATAGACAGTCATGTAAACACTAGAAGCACAGAACATTCGATGCTTGCTCACACTGACGTTTTTATGTCTACACCTTGTGGGATAAGGTGCTTTTGTTTGAGGGCGGGGGGGGGGAGTTCTTTTAAGCTGACTGGAGATGTATTATTTGTGATGGCTGTATCTGGTTGTGATGTGGTTGTGATGGCTGTATGTGGTTGTGATGGCTGTATGTTGTTGTGATGGCTGTATGTGGTTGTAATGGCTGTATGTGGTTGTGATGGCTTATGTGATTGTGATGGCTGTATGTGTTTGTGATGGCTGTATGTTGCTGTGTTGGCTGTATGTTGTTGTGATGGCTGTATGTTGTTGTGTTGGCTGTATGTGGTTTTGATGGCTGTATGTGGTTGTGATGGCTGTATGTTGTTGTGTTGGCTGTATGTGATTGTGATGGCTGTATGTGGTTGTGATGGCTGTATGTTGTTGTGTTGGCTATATGTGATTGTGATGGCTGTATGTGATTGTGATGGCTGTATGTTGTTATGTTGGCTGTATGTGGTTGTGATGGCTATATGTGGTTGTGATGGCTGTATGTGTTTATCATAGCTATTGGAACTTTCGTAGACAGTTTTGTGTTCTTGCATCCAGTTCATTTGTAGTTGTGGATTCCACCTCCTCCTCCTCCTTCTCCTCCTCCTCCTCCTCCTTCTTCTTCTTCTTCTTCTTCTTCTTCTCTTTTGTATCTCCCCTACATAATTCTGTTTCTCCTACGCATCGCTCCACCACCTCTCCATGATGTGATTGATGATCCTCGAGGCCAGTTCTAGACGCCATGTCTGTGGCTCGCGTGCTCTGGTAATCCTGCACTGATACCACATTAATGCATTCATAAGGTGGTCGTCGTTAACTTCGCTTTCCTGATACAGTTAACCGACAGTGCTTCTCGCTTTGCTCCGTGCCCAGAAGTAATGGAGACGCCCACTTCATGGCCCGCTTCTAGAGTGCTGTACACGTCAGTTCGTGTCCGTCTCACCGAAGGCCGAGAAATCTACAACATTTCTGGACAAATTACGTACAAGATTTCGTCTACTTCTTGCTGGGTTGATAGAACTGGGGAAACCCTCAAGATGCTGTCTCTTTAATCGATTTTGTAGATATTTAGATCACGTCCTCCACTTTCAGAAAAAGGACTCGTTGTATCATCCAGGACATGTAACACTGTTGCTGGCCGCTGGCCAGTCTTGACCATGCTTTTAGCTTCCTGAAATTTCGTGAACTTCTCAGTGTCACAGAAGCACGGTGTGACCGCTGGATCCAGGTATCTAGGCTTTAGATAAGCAGCGTGGGTCTTCTGGGGCATCAGCCCGCCCGGAGAACGTCAGCTGTTAAGATGTGGCCGCTGTGAGGCAGGGATATGGAAAGAACACGGTTCTGATCTCTTGTTTTCCAAGTCAGAAAGTTTTAAAACATCGTTTGGAAAGAACACTTTCAGTTCAAGACTTACTGTATGGTGGTATAAGTCCCAAGATTCCCTGCTAAAAAGTCATGATGCTGGAAGCTTTCATACTTGAAAGTCATCAGACAGAAGATTAAATTGCACAACTTGGTATAGTCGGGCAGAAAAAAAAATCTGTAGAGAATTTCATCACATTTTCTTATACATTCTTCCAGCACTCACACAAAACGCAGTAAGATGTGGTCATCTGTCGTCGTTGCTTACCCAGCAGGGACCTGTAGGCGCAGTTTTACGAAGTTTCTTCTTCTTCTTTTAAAAATAAAGGTCATTCATTCATTCTTCTTTTTCTAGTTCTTGTTCTTCTTCTGCATCTTCTTCTTATTCTTCCTCACCCTTTTAAAATAAAGATCACTTATTCATTCATTCATTCTTCTTCTTTTAAAATAAAGATTATTCATTGATTTATTCTTCTGCTTCTTCTTCTTTTAAAATAAAGATTATTCATTCATTCATTCATTCATTCTTCTTCTTTTAAAATAAAGATCATTCATTCATTCATTCATTCTTCTTCTTTTAAAATAAAGATCATTCATTCATTCTTCTTCTTTCAAAATAAAGATCATTCATTCATTCTTATTCTTCTTTTAAAATAAAAATCATACATTCATTCATTCATTCTTCTTCTTTTAAAATAAAGATTATTCATTCATTCATTCATTCATTCATTCTTCTTCTTTTAAAATAAAGATTATTCATTCATTCATTCTTCTTCTTCTTTTAAAATAAAGATCATTCATTCATTCATTTTTCTTGTTCGTGTTCTTCTTCTTCCTGAAAATGCGAACTGATGTTCTTTATAGCGATGCGGTGAGGGAGCTGAGATACTGCATTGTGTCGGGTTGGGAGCGGGTTATAACGCTTTTATTTGTAGTCCCTGAGTGGAGCTTACAAGAAGAAGAAGAAGGATGTAACAAACTTTGGAGGGTATAACAATCCGTTATTTTTATCACAGCTGTAGGGAACTACTACTAGTTGGACATGAAACCCAGAAATTGTTATCTGTTTTCTACACATCTGAGAACTGCTCATGGATTTAACTGGAGGAGACGGCCAACTAGAGATCGAAATCGTTTAGGATCAAATTTGAATCATTGATCGTTGAGAAGTGTCTTATCCCACCGGGCGTTTAATTCAGGCTGCTATGAAGCACATCAGAACGTGATGTTGGGCTTTCATGTCAGGATCTTCGCTGGGAGCCTGGTCTTTGATACCCTGGCGTGGTCCAGCTCCCACAAGAAATGCGTCGGCTAAGTCTCATGGTGCACGGGTCTCGTTCCCTCAGCAGGAACTAGTTATTTTACTCTCAGTTGGTCTCATCGTGCTGTCACTCCAGTTGGTCTCATCGTGCTGTCACTCTCAGTTTGAAGAGGGGAAGAAAACAGTTCTGATAATTTGACACGTGCCGATATTTTAAGAAAAAAAAATGAAAGCAATGATTTATTCGGGTCTATAGACAAACGGTTTTCTTTGAGAAGTGGGCTGTGGAATATTGCTTGAAGCTGGAGAAAGTGAGTGATTGACACAGATATCACCAGGACATGGTTTTGTTTGCGCCTTTCTCGTTTTGTCCTGAAGGAAAGTGGTTGCTCATTCGTGTCTTGACGTTCATTTCAGAACAGATAACAGCTGTGAAAAACTTACATCCATTCTTCTGTTGTGAAGACTTTAAGGTGAGATGATAAGAACAGCCAGAAACGCAGACATACAGTGTAGATGAGCAAGAGAGATAAATTACAGCACATGTTCTGATCACAACTTCGCCACACAGAAATGATATTTAACAAAACAGTTGCAGACAGACCGGCCGTTTGTTTTATATTCTCGGATGATCACGTCATCTTCTGTCAGCACAGAGAATAAGAGCAGAGCAGATTCGGGGCAGAAAGATGGCGATGTTTTACTTACAAACAACGTGAGTGCTAGAGGCATGTACCCCAGCCAGGGTTTGAGCAAGATTTTGTCGCTTCTTGTATGCGCTGTGAAGATTGATAACATTTCATCGTTATGTTAAGATAGATAACAATTCATCATGTTAAGATAGATAACAATTCATAGTTACGTTAAGATTGATTCATCGTTACGTACTGAGTCTCGATGACACATCATCAGTCTTCCATGTCTGATTCTGTCTGATGGTACTTTAGGTTTGTTTGAGCTCCGGCTATTCTTTGCTATAGACTGGAGACGGGCCCCAGACTCTCCGTGTAAGCGCTGTATTATAGGCGCGTTGAGGGCTTGAGGTTTTTCTTCAGATCTGAAACTCGTAAGCCCAAGTAGCCTGACAACAGATTAGGGCGGGTTTTGTTTTGTTTTGTTTTGTTTTTTATAATTTTACCTTAATTAAAAAGTCGCGTTCCAGTTGTAACTTGAAAGAAAGTAGGGTGTCAAGATGAGATTCCCGAAGGTTTAACTAAATAAGTGCACTCCAGTTACCAGACATGTTGTCAGCACATGAAAGAAAGGAAGCAAAATAGTCGGATCTCCGTTGCCTCATTTCGTCTTATAGTTCTTCTCTACTCAACGCTATTAGAGCTGCTGTACTTCAGGCATTTGTTTAGTTTATCATAGACTCCTTCATATTTTCTAGAATCTTGCACTGCAGTGAAACTGATGTGGATACAAGTCCTCGTCTGCAGGTGTCTGGTTGGAGATTTATGTCGTTTCTGTCTGCAGTTTTAGTCTACAGCCATTATTTTTCTAACTTGTAACAGAAATTGTCAAATTTTGGTGTGTGCGTGCATGCCTGCCTGCCTACCTGCCTGCCTACCTGCCTACCTGTCTCACACCAACTTCTCACTTTCATTTTGAAATGTAAATTAGAGTTGTTAGCTCTATCCAAGTCTTAGGATTCATCGGTTTACCCGCAGGCAACATCATGAATTTTAATTTCTTGTACTTTATAACTATATTTAGAAGTTTATTTTCAACAATTCTTCGTCCAAGCATCGTCTTTGTCGTCTCCTACTTATGCTGTGTAGCTTTAGAGGATGAATATATTATTAGTTTTATATCTGCTGGGTGGGGCGCTGAATAATGGGGTTACAAAACATAAATGATTGGGTTTTTTTCGTATTTGTCATATACATACAGTCGCCAATGATATGCTGTCTTATAGAAACAGATTGTCAGTTATATGGTGTTCTATACAAACGGATCACCAGTGATTTGGTTTCCTATGCAAACAGATCGTCATTGGTATGGTGTCATATACAAACAGATCGCCAGTAGTATGGTGTCCTATACAAACAGTTCGCCAGTGATATGGTGTCATATACAGACAGGTCGCCAGGGATATGGTGTTGGCTGTTATCTTGGGCTGATGTAGAAAATTTTTCATTCTCTTCTGAAGACGGTCGTATCGCTGACAGTCCAGGTCGCTGCGGACTTTATTGGGTCATTTCTGACGGCTCTTTTGTTTAAATAGTGGTGGTTTGAGCAATTAATGCTTTCTTTCTTTCTTTCTTTCTTTCTCAACATATCTTCTCGCCATGTCTACACACATCTTTCTCCGCCATCTTGCTTCATCTTCGGAACCTGAGAGAATTTTATTGAAACGGACCATAAAGCCAGTAAATTTCATTGTTGGACTTTCCTTATACTCTTTTTGTATTCAAATTTTTTTTTTTTTAAAGTATCCAGTTGGTGACGATCAGTAGTGCATGGACGTGATCATTAGTGTTTTGTCTCTGTTATATTTCTACATGGACGTGATCAGTAGTGTTTTGTCTCTGTTGCATATTTCCACATGGACGTGGTCATTTTGTTTGTGTCTGTTGTATATTTCTACGTGGACGTGATCAGCAATGTTTTGTGTCTGTTATATATTTCTACGTGGACGTGATCAGCAATGTTTTGTGTCTGTTATATATTTCTACGTGGACGTGATCAGCAATGTTTTGTGTCTGTTATATATTTCTATGTGGACGTGATCAGCAATGTTTTGTGTCTGTTATATATTTCTACGTGGACGTGATCAGCAATGTTTTGTGTCTGTTGTGTATTTCTACATGGACGTGATCAGCAATGTTTTGTGTCTGTTGTGTATTTCTACATGGACGTGATCAGCAATGTTTTGTGTCTGTTGTGTATTTCTACATGGACGTGATCAGCAATGTTTTGTGTCTGTTATGTATTTCTACGCGGACATCTTCTTCGTTCGCTTCTACCATCAAGATCGCCCCGTGATCCTACTGAATTTACTCCGGTGGTTCTCGCGATAATCTCATTTAGAATGGAGGCTCAGAGCACCGTGGGGCTTGGGCCTATATTCTCGGTGGATCACAGAAGCGGCATTGCACGGCACTGTGCTTTTCGTTGCACCAGTTTAGTCTAGAGTTGGACTTCCTTAACGGAAAACCTCGACATGGTTTGTATATGAATGTATCCCCGCCAGGTGAGAGGCAGTTGCCAATCTAGACTGCACTGGTCCAGAGTCTCCGACTTCAACATTATTTGTTCCTGGTGGTGACCAGGATGGAGCTTTTGTCGAGGAGGACAACCCCTGAGTTAAGCCGGTTTAAGCGTATTATCCCAGTATGGGTGTATATAGGACGTGACCGGCCTCTAGAGCAGAAGCACTGTGATATGAGTAGCCATCAAGTTTCACCCCTGAGTTAAGCCGGTTTAGGCATATTGCCGCTATATTGGTGTATATAGAACGTGGCCAGCCTCCAGAGCAGAGGTGCCGTGGTATGAGTAGCCCTGACCGCGAGACTACTGGCCATACCGATTAAACTTCACTTAATCCTTTCCATCACCTATTCCACGGCGGTGCCACGCGGCAACCTTAATCGCATTTTTATTCATTGACCGGGAGGAGTTTCACGTCACGAACGGCAGCTGAAGAATCTCGCCAGCAGCATTTGAACTAATAAAAGCGCTCTTTCCACGAGGGTCGGAGCTTGATAAGCATGTGTTATCTCTAGAATTGCCACAGTTATCGTGTCATCTAAGGAACCTCGACTGATTTAATGAGCCATTCGCGGTTTCACCGTGAGACAATGTGAACTTAGACATTCATGGCTTAATCTTCGAGACAAACATATGACTACCGGCAGGATCAACCAGATCTTTCTTCACAGAACCTTAGTCGGATATCTGCCGACAGACCGATGCTTTGCTCAGAGCGGATCCCTTTCGACCCCGGCGGCGTTTCATTTCCTTTAACCACCGGCAGCGGCGGCCGGCTCTCTCTCTCTCTCTCTCTCTCTCTCTCTCTCTCTCTGCTCTAACGAACGAGAAGAAAGCGCGGCACCGACAACCAACGCACATTACATACTGTTTGCGAGAGATGGGCCAGTTTCGAGGCCATCGGTCGACAACACCATAGTACACCACCGACGCGTTAGCACGAACTTGGCTGGCTTACCGTTTATAGGCTACGCTCGACGGACAAACCACTCGCTTCTGCATCGAACCACCTTAACTCTTGCTGTCCGGGAAGGGAGCTAAAGCCTTTGTCCCCACCCACGGAACTCGAGAGCGCTTTTTCCCCAGAAGAACGGTCGGCCTGCCTAACAGCAGCCCGCGCTGTGCAGCTCTGCACGGCTGACTACACGGACATGATCAGTAGTGGTTTGTCTCTGTTGTATATTTCTACATGGGTATGATCAGTAGTGTTTTGTCTTTGTTGTATATTTATACATGGACGTGATTAGTAGTGTTTTTCTCTGTTGTATTTTTCTACATGGACGTGGTCAGAATGAAACAGCCTAGTATCTCTCTTGGTAATGGTGTGTGGTTTGATTCCGGCAGGCTTCACCGCATGGAAGCAAGGCATAAACGGCGACGACCAAGCATAAAGTTCGGCTGTAGACTAGATCACAGTCTAATGTGTCCATAGGTCAGTGAAAACACGGACATGAAAACATCTTGTGGCCTGCAATACGAAAGATGTATATAGAAAGACCACCACCTTTAATATTTATTAGTAGTATTATTTTATTGCTGCGATATTTTTCCATTATGTCACAGAGTACACACATGTGCTAAGATAGTCAAGACCTGTTATCTCCGTTAGCCTGCTCGAGCATTCTCTCCCCTGATCTCCTTAACGTCTTCTTCCTGGTTTCTCTCTCCACACCTCGGAGAATGACGCCAATGACTCTCTCTGGTTTCTCTCTCCACATCTCGGAGAATGACGCCAATGACTCTCTCTGGTTTCTCTCTCCACACCTCGGAGAATGACGCCAATGACTCTCTCTGGTTTCTCTCTCCACACCTCGGAGAATGACGCCAATGACTCTCTCTGGTTTCTCTCTCCACACCTTGGAGAATGACGCCAGTGACTCTCTCTAGTTTCTCTCTCCACACCTCGGAGAATGACGCTAGTGACTCTCTCTAGTTTCTCTCTCCACACCTCGGAGAATGACGCCAGTGACTGTCCCTGGTTTCTCTCTCCACACCTCAGAGAATGACGCCAGTGACTCTCCCTGGTTTCTCTCTCCACACCTCGGAGAATGACGCCAGTGACTCTCCCTGGTTTCTCTCTCCACACCTCGGAGAATGACGCCAGTGACTCTCTCTGGTTTCTCTCTCCACACCTCGGAGAATGACGCCAGTGACTCTCCCTGGTTTCTCTCTCCACACCTCGGAGAATGACGCCAGTGACTCTCCCTGGTTTCTCTCTCCACACCTCGGAGAATGACGCCAGTGACTCTCCCTAGGTACATGCACACTTCAGATACTGTATATATGTTTGAAGAGAGCACTAAGTTTTAAGGCGGAGAGTTGGACAGTTCCCCCGGGATAAATGAGTCTGTTGGAAAAGACATTCACTATCGTATAATCGATTCTCCCCATCCATTTCAAACTTGGTTAACTTGAACTGGGTGTTATAATGAAATTAACTTGTGTTGGATTAGTTTAGATAATTTGAGAGGGGTGCTATAATGTAGATAACATGAGCTACAGGCTGTAATGTAGACAGCGTGAACTGCAGTGTGGACAACATGAGCTGGAATTTGTAATGTAGGCAGTGTGAGCTTTAGGTTGTGGTGTAGGTAATGTGCGCTGGAGATTGTAATGTAGACAGTATAAGATGAAGGTTGTAATGTAGACAGTATGAGCTGTAGGTTGTAATGTAGACAGTATGAGCTGTAGGTTGTAATGTAGGCAGTATGAGCTGGAGGTTATAATGTAGGCAGTATGAGCTGGAGGTTGTAATGTAGGCAGCATGAGCTAGAGGTTGTAATGTAGGCAGTATGACCTGGAGGTTGTAATGTAGGCAGCATGAGTTAGAGATTGTAATGTAGGCAGCATGAGCTAGAGGTTGTAATGTAGGCAGCATGAGCTAGAGGTTGTAATGTAGACAGTATGAGCTGGAAGCTGTAATATAGACAGCATGAGGTGGAAGTTGTAATGTATACAGCATGAGCTGGAAGCTGTAATGTAGACAGTATGAACGGGAAGTTGTAATGTAGACAGTATGAACGGGAAGTTGTAATGTAGACAGTAAGCTGAAGATTGTAATGTATATGAACTAATGAGGAAAGAGGAAAGGATTATAGTAGTTATTTGTCAATGGTCAATAGTAACCTTGTCCTAGATAGTCAGTAACAACTGATTCAGAATTTATGTTCGTGGTTATTATATTAGAGTTCTTGTTCTTGAATCTTAAGTCTGTGCTATCAAGAAACAGTGTATATAAAATATGTCCGCGAACAGCATTGTTTCTAAAAATCTGTCAGCAAGTAGCAGTCTATCTAAAATCTGTCAGCAAATAACACTGTATCTAAATATCTATCAGCAAAGACAAATGTGTCTAGAATCCAGTATATGTGCCTGCAAGTAACATCGTAGCTTACATTTTAAAAAAGAAATGGGTTTTGTAGCATGTAGTATTGTACGAGAACAGTCCTTGTTACACTACTAAAACCCTGAAATCAGACAACAGACCTTGTTACACCACTAAAACCCTGAGATCAGACAACAGTCCTTGTTACACCACTAAAACCCTGAGATCAGACCACAGTCCTTGTTACACCACTAAAACCCTGAGATCAGACCACAGTCCTTCTTACACCACTAAAACCCTGAGATCAGACCTTGTTACAGCACTAAAACCCTGAGACCAGATAACAGTCCGCGTTACACCACTGAAACTCTGAGACGAGACAACAGACTTTTGTTCCACCACTAAAACCCTGAGATCAGACAACAGTCAGTATTACACTACTAAAATCCTGAGGTACGACAAATGTCCTTGTTACACAACTAAAACCTTGAGATCAAACAACAGTCCTTGTTACACAACTAAAACCTTGAGATCAAACAACAGTCCTTGTTACACAACTAAAACCTTGAGATCAAACAACAGTCCTTGTTACACAACTAAAACCTTGAGATCAAACAACAGTCCTTGTTACACAACTAAAACCTTGAGATCAAACAACAGTCCTTGTTACACAACTAAAACCTTGAGATCAAACAACAGTCCTTGTTACACAACTAAAACCTTGAGATCAAACAACAGTCCTTGTTACACAACTAAAACTTTGAGATCAAACAACACCCCTTGTTGCACAACTGAAACCTTGAGATCAGACAACAGTCTTTGTTGCACAACTAAAACCCTGAGATCAGACAACAGTCCTTGTTGCACAACTAAAACCCTGAGATCAGACAACAGTCCTTGTTGCACAACTAAAACCCTGAGATCAGACAACAGTCCTTGTTGCACAACTAAAACCCTGAGATCTTCTTCTTCTTCAAGACCGCCCTGTTATCCTACTGAATTTATGCCTGTGGTCTCCTAAGTGGTCCCCGAAGGACCACACGAGATCCCCGAGAGGACCACAAGAGGTTCAAAGTATCACAGGGCTTGAGTCTGTATTCTTGGTGGGTCTCAGAAGCGGGATTGCGTGACACCGTGGTTTTCGTTGCACCAGTTTAGTCTAGAGTTTGACTTTCTCACCGGAAGACCTCGACATGTTTTGGATATCAGCGTATCCCCGCTGGGTGAGAGGTGGTAGCCCACCCAGCCCAGTGTTGGACTTTCTCACTGGAAAACCTCAGCATGATTAGCATACGCATACGTCCCCGCCGGGTGAGAGGTGGTTGCCTATCTAGACTGCCCTGGTCCAGTGTCTCCGACTTCAGCATTTTGTGATCGTGGCCGCTACTCTTCCTAGTTGTGACTAGGATGGAGCTTTTGTCCTGGAGGACGAATCCTCGCCACTAGTGACTTCCACCCCGGGGTTGAGCCGGTTTCGGCGTATTATCCCAGTACGGGCGTGTTTGGGATATGACCGACCTCTAGAGCAGAGGTACCCTGACATGCATAGCTTTCAAGTTTCACCCCTGGTGTGAGCCGGTTTAGGCTTATTTCACCAGTATGGGTGTATATCGGGTGTGACCGACCTCTAGAGCGGAGGTGGCATGACATGCCTAGCCTTCAAGTTTCACCCCTGGTGTATGCTGGTTTAGGCATATTTCACCAGTGTAGGTGTATTTCGGACATGGGCAGCCTCTAGAGCAGAGGTGCCGTGGTATGTGTAGCTCTCGCAGCAATACTACTGGACATACCGATTAAACTTCACTTAATCCTTTCCTTCACCTTTTCACATCGGCGCCGCTCAGCAACCCTTACTTCTTTTCCGCAGTTTCTTCTTTGACCGGGAAGAGCTTCACTCCACGCGCGGCATCCGAAGAGTCTCGCCAGCAGTGAAACCCTCAGATAAGATAACAGTCCTTGTTACACCACCAAAACCCTGTGACCAGATAACAGTCCTTGTTACACTACTAAAACCATGATACCAGACAACAGTCCTTGTTACACCACTAAAACTCTGAGACCAGACAACAATCCTTGTTACACTACTAAAATCCTGAGATCAGACAACAGTCCTTGTTACATCATTAAAACCCTGAGACTATATAACAGACTTGTTACACCACTAAAACCCTCAGATCAGACAACAGTCCTTGTTACACCACTAAAACCCTGAGAATATATAACAGACTTTTGTTACACCACTAAAACCCTGAGAATATATAACAGACTTTTGTTACACCACTAAAACCCTGAGAATATATAACAGACTTGTTACACCACTAAAACCCTGAGAATATATAAGACTTTTGTTACACCACTAAAACCCTGAGAATATATAACAGACTTTTGTTACACCACTAAAACCCTGAGAATATATAACAGACTTGTTACACCACTAAAACCCTGAGAATATATAACAGACTTGTTACACCACTAAAACCCTGAGAATATATAACAGACTTGTTACATCACTAAAACCCTGAGAATATATAATAGACTTGTTACACCACTAAAACCCTGAGAATATATAATAGACTTGTTACACCACTAAAACCCTGAGAATATATAACAGACTTGTTACACCACTAAAACCCTGAAAAATATATAATAGACTTTTGTTACACCACTAAAACCCTGAGACTGTATAACAGACTTGTTACACCACTAAAACCCTGAGAATATATAACAGACTTGTTACACCACTAAAACCATGAGACTATATAATAGACTTTTGTTACACCACTAAAACCCTGAGAATTTATAACAGACTTGTTACACCACTAAAACCCTGAGAATATATAACAAACTTGTTACACCACTAAAACCATGAGACTATATAATAGACTTTTGTTACACCACTAAAACCATGAGACTATATAATAGACTTTTGTTACACCACTAAAACCCTGAGAATATATAACAGACTTGTTACACCACTAAAACCCTGAGAATATATAACAGACTTGTTACACCACTAAAACCATGAGACTATATAATAGACTTTTGTTACACCACTAAAACCCTGAGAATATATAACAGACTTGTTACACCACTAAAACCCTGAGAATATATAACAGACTTGTTACACCACTAAAACCCAGAGAATATATAACAGACTTGTTACACCACTAAAACCCTGAGAATATATAACAGACTTGTTACACCACTAAAACCCTGAGAATATATAACAGACTTGTTACACCACTAAAACCATGAGACTATATAATAGACTTTTGTTACACCACTAAAACCATGAGAATATATAACAGACTTGTTACACCACTAAAACCCTGAGAATATATAACAAACTTGTTACACCACTAAAACCATGAGACTATATAATAGACTTTTGTTACACCACTAAAACCATGAGACTATAATAGACTTTTGTTACACCACTAAAACCCTGAGAATATAACAGACTTGTTACACCACTAAAACCCTGAGAATATATAACAGACTTGTTACACCACTAAAACCATGAGACTATATAATAGACTTTTGTTACACCACTAAAACCCTGAGAATATATAACAGACTTGTTACACCACTAAAACCCTTAGAATATATAACAGACTTGTTACACCACTAAAACCCAGAGAATATATAACAGACTTGTTACACCACTAAAACCCTGAGAATATATAACAGACTTGTTACACCACTAAAACCCTGAGAATATATAACAGACTTGTTACACCACTAAAACCCTGAGAATATATAACAGACTTGTTACACCACTAAAACCCTGAGAATATATAACAAACTTGTTACACCACTAAAACCCTGAGAATATATAACAGACTTGTTACACCACTAAAACTCTGAGATCAGACAACAGACTATCTTTCACCACTAAAACCTCCGCCCGACTCGCCAGGTCTTGCTGTTGTCCGACTATCTCCTGTTTCCCAGTCTTAAACAAATGTTTCAATGGAAGAAAATTTTCCATTGCTTCTGGGCTGATATCAGCAGAAGGAGCAGTCATTTCTGTGACCAAAAAGGAAGAATCTTGAGAAACGATGTTCCAGGTGTGTTGAGCTTCCAGGTGAATGTGTGAAATAGCATGCAAGTTTAATGGCTCTATGTCATTCCCTTCTTAGTCTGGCCGATAACTTTTCAGCATCGCCTCATATCTAGAATCTGAAGACTGTGTGGTTGCAAAATAGCATTATTTTCTACAGTACTCGTTTGTTATAGTCAGCATCGTCATTATAACATGAGAATAACAATATGGAACCCAAGCCTTTACAGTAGTCATCATGAGAATAACATGATCAAAATGGAATCCAAGCCTTTACAGTAGTCATCATGAGAATAACATTATGATTATTATGGAATCCAAACCTTTACAGTGGTCATCATGAGTTTAGCTGCAGTCTGATTATATGGTAGTCATCATCTTGATATCTGTAATCTCTGCCATTATTCTTACTTCTGTGATGATATACTTATCTTATATATTATATCCTTCCCGTGCAGTTAAACGTCACATAGGGCTCCCATGGTAGTTCCCCAATTTTTCCTGTTTTCGGCGAGCTTTTCAACCTCATCAAGGGATTTTATGGCTATTGAATGTCCTTTTTAGAGTTTCACGGGGTCTGCCTCTTTTTCTTTGGCCTGTTGTGATGATTTACACTATCTGTAATCTAAATTCTGTGATATATATATATATATATATATATATATATCTTAATGCAGAGAAAACGAAAACTAATATGATGACAACTGACAAGACAAACAAGGCAGCTGAAATATATATCAATGAGGAAAAATTGGAAGAAGTGGAGAGTTTTGAATATCTTGGATCACTGCTAACTAATAATGGAGATACAATGAGGGAAATTAAAAGGAGGACATCTATTGCTCTTCAGAAAGTAAAACAACTAAAGAATCTGTGGAGAGGAGCAGACAGAACTACAAAAATAATATTTTTAAGGTCATGCATCTTTCCCATCGCAACATATGCCTGTGAGACGTGGACACTTAACAAAACAGCTGAGAAACACATAAATGCCTTTGAATGTAAATGCTACAGAAGAGTTCTCCAAATATCGTGGACACAAAAAAGAACAAATATATCTATACTACAAGAGCTTAATATTGAAGAAGGCTGGCTAGTGAAGAGGATTAAAGAGAGAAAACTTAAATATTTTGGACACATTAAACGTCATGATAATTTAGAAAAGACCATATTGGAAGGATGCATAATGGGAAAAAGAAAAAGAGGAAGACCAAAACGAAGATGGCTGCAAGAAATCGTTGACGATCTGGAAATGGACGCAGCAGCAGCAGGCCATCTTGCTCACAACCGAGAGGCCTACAGGAGTGCTGTTTGGGAGGCAAAGTTCCGCAAGGGACATGCAGATGAATATATATAAATATATATATTCATCTGCATGTCCCATATACACACTGTATCAATAATCTAAATTATTTAACAGTCTCGCATACGTTATCTAGAATCAAAGTCAACCGTAGTCGTCTGTGTTTATATATACGTTTTATATATACTTTTGTTCCTTTTTTTCCTCTGCAAAATAAACGTTTTCACGTCGGTATCTTCTACAGAAATTATCTGTATATAAGTGAGTTATTTTGCACGTGGTAAAATGTGGATACATTCAGTCTGCGATTTTCTTGTATTAAAAAAAACAAAGAAACCAGAAAAGAGAAGAAATATTTGTGCCATATCCCAGCTCCTGGTTGAGCAAGTCTAGGAGCAGGTTGGTCTGTGGCTGGCCGAGCTCACATTGATCTCCGCGTCGCCACCGTGGACAATGGCGTGTTTGGAGACGGAAGCCATACTGGGAGGAAGAACTTGTTTGAGTTTGGAGAAGAAAAGAGAAGAAGAAAATTAGAGAGAAAATACTGAAAAAGTTCCGGTCGGTTTTTTTTTTCATTTGAGAGGAAGATGTAAATGCCATCTGTTTATCTGCCAGAATGTCTGCGTATGTACGGCTGCCGGTTTTCCCTCGTATTTTTTTTTCTTATTAAGCGCAGGTTAATCATGCGTAATGTCAGACAGGTTTTTACCAAAAAGTGTTTATTATTATTATTATTATTATTATTATTATTATTATTAGTGTAGAGGTTTTGCATGGTCCCACTGGGCTGAATTGAAGGAGCTATAAGGATTTTTATCACATCATCTTGTTGCAGCCAACCCTGGATGTGCAGATTATTATCATTGTTGTGCGCTGTGTAGATGGCGCTGATGTACGGACACTTTGATCATACTAATTAATGCCATAACTTCCAGTACAGTAGCTACAGTCGTGTTACTTTTTTTTTTTCTTTATATATTTTTTAATTGAGTATTCTTTCTAACACCTCCGCCTCCCCTCCCATAACGGACACCAGCCCAGCCCACCTCTCAGAGCACACCAGAAAGCTAGAAATTGATATTTATATATCCTTGGATTTTGAGGCTGGGTTTTTGTCGGTGGTTACATGACTGATTGACAGGGGGTGACTCGTTTATGTTTGTAAATTAAGCAAATCATTCCTTTGAGCATACCATGGAAGAAGACTTTCTCTCGGAGCACTCGACATCGTCTCGTTTGATTTTCCAAGAAAGAAAACTGCCTGTATTGTGCTGGAGCTTTGCTTACCTGTACTCGTGCCCTGGGTTTCTGAGAATCTCAACGCCGTCTTCGTGTGCCGAGTGCAGCACCACCTCCAGTCGCAGCTGACTCCCATTGTCCGGGCGGACACAAAATGTCCGGCTTGTAATGGACCTTTATCCATTTCAATCACGGCATTTTACCGTCCTGTTGGGCTGGCCTTTGTCCAGTCGCCTGGACAATTTCCCCCGTGATGCGCCCCCTGTTTCCGCCATTGTGTGTCTCTAATTGCCTTAATGGAAACCTTTATTCCACGGGGCCAGCTTTTTGGGTCAAGCGAGACTGGAACTAGGGTACATCTTCCGGCAACAAACCGCAGAGCGTCATTATATGTCTGTTGTCACACAGTTCACTTATACTTTTTTAGCTGGAAACATGCGTTTGTTGGTTGGAAGTTGGAAACATGCGTTTGTTGGTTGGAAGTTGGAAACATGCGTTTGTTGGTTGGAAGTTGGAAACATGCGTTTGTTGGTTGGAAGTTGGAAACATGCGTTTGTTGGTTGAAAGTTGAAAGAATGCATTTCTTGGTTGAAAGTTGAAAGAATGCGTTTGTTGGTTGAAAGTTGAAAGAATGCATTTCTTGGTTGAAAGTTGAAAGAATGCATTTCTTGGTTGAAAGTTGAAAGAATGCATTTCTTGGTTGAAAGTTGAAAGACAAAAAATAGTCAAGGACCGACAACAGCTGAAATGTGTGTGCTACCAGCAGCGCCGCGCGTCTTCTGCACTGAAAAGGGGGGTGGGGGGGGTGGGAAGGGAGAATGAAATCACTATCATGTGGCAAAAACGCACTTCTCCAGAATTTATGTCACACGGCTCACTAGAAAGTCAGTTCAAACATCAGACTTACAACCCTGGGCTGGTTACCTGGAAGTAATCTTAGCCTGTGCTACAGGTAAGAAGCTTGCGTGTGTTGTGGCATGATGAGTGACGGGTAACATACCAGGACGTCAGTATAAGACGCGTGTCACGAGCGCTGTCCAGGCTTGTGGCCAGGATGACAGAACTGCCAGAAGCTCGGTATTAATGACTAAATGCCGCACCAAAAGCCAGCCCGTCAGAACAAAGCAAACGATCAGTCAGATAATGAGCTATCATTTGTGCCCAAGTAGCGTGTGGATAGCGACACACAAGATAATATATTTCTTGTTGTCTGCTCAGATAATGAGCTATCATTTGTGCCCAAGTAAGTGTGTGGATAGCGACACACAAGATAATATATTCTTGTTGTCTGCTCAGATAATGAGCTATCATTTGTGCCCAAGTGAGCGTGTGGATAGCGACACACAAGATAATATATTTCTTGTTGTCTGCTCAGATAATGAGCTATCATTTGTGCCCAAGTGAGCGTGGATAGCGACACACAAGATAGTATATTTCTTGTTGTCTGCTCAGATAATGAGCTATCATTTGTGCCCAAGTAAGTGTGTGGATAGCGACACACAAGATAGTATATTCTTGTTGTCTGCTCAGATAATGAGCTATCATTTGTGCCCAAGTAAGCGTGTACATAGCGACACACAAGATAGTATATTTCTTGTTATCTGCTCAGAAAACAGTTAAATCCCTTGCTGTCTTCCTTCCTCGCCTTTTTTATCTCTATGTGGAGCATGGGCCATCAGCAAGGGCTCTCCATTTATTTCTGTCCGGGACTGCTTCTTCTGTCCGTCTCTAGGTGTAGTCCATCTCTTTGTTCTCAAGACTCCTGTGCCAAGTGTTTCTTCCTAGCTGTCTGCTAAATCATGACGTCTTGTGGGGGTTTTTATGTACACACTAATCTTCATGAAATGGGAATGTTATGCACGTTTTTTTTTTAACATCTTCAGCCTTGCTCAGTGTTACTGGCGTTAAAATCCGTTAGAAGTTACGAGCGAATAGTTTCATTTTCTCAAAATCTTCAAGCCACTTCGTAACTATGTGACATTTCGTATACGTGTATTGTCTGTCTAGAGATTCTGTTAGTGCAGGCGCGGTCACTCGTATCTCGTGGGACAGGTTCGGTTAGAGTAACGTACCCTTCGAGTACAGCATCCCCTACTGTCTGAAGTGTTTGGTAGCCAATTTAACGTTGAGAAATCTTGTGTCACTGCTAGAAGGGAGGTTTATGTCGTGATAAGTCTGTGTCACTGCTAGAAGGAAGGTTTATGTCGTGATAAGTCTGTGTCACTGCTAGAAGGGAGGTTTATGTCGTGATAGGTCTGTGTCACTGCTAGAAGGGAGATTTATGTCTGTTGTCACACAGTTCACTTATACTTTTTTAGCTGGAAACATGCGTTTGTTGGTTGGAAGTTGGAAACATGCGTTTGTTGGTTGGAAGTTGGAAACATGCGTTTGTTGGTTGGAAGTTGGAAACATGCGTTTGTTGGTTGGAAGTTGGAAACATGCGTTTGTTGGTTGGAAGTTGGAAACATGCGTTTGTTGGTTGAAAGTTGAAAGACAAAAAATAGTCAAGGACCGACAACAGCTGAAATGTGTGTGCTACCAGCAGCGCCGCGCGTCTTCTGCACTGAAAAGGGGGGTGGGGGGTGGGAAGGGAGAATGAAATCACTATCATGTGGCAAAAACGCACTTCTCCAGAATTTATGTCACACGGCTCACTAGAAAGTCAGTTCAAACATCAGACTTACAACCCTGGGCTGGTTACCTGGAAGTAATCTTAGCCTGTGCTACATGTAAGAAGCTTGCGTGTGTTGTGGCATGATGAGTGACGGGTAACATACCAGGACGTCAGTATAAGACGCGTGTCACGAGCGCTGTCCAGGCTTGTGGCCAGGATGACAGAACTGCCAGAAGCTCGGTATTAATGACTAAATGCCGCACCAAAAGCCAGCCCGTCAGAACAAAGCAAACGATCAGTCAGATAATGAGCTATCATTTGTGCCCAAGTGAGCGTGTGGATAGCGACACACAAGATAATATATTTCTTGTTGTCTGCTCAGATAATGAGCTATCATTTGTGCCCAAGTAAGTGTGTGGATAGCGACACACAAGATAATATATTTCTTGTTGTCTGCTCAGATAATGAGCTATCATTTGTGCCCAAGTGAGCGTGTGGATAGCGACACACAAGATAATATATTTCTTGTTGTCTGCTCAGATAATGAGCTATCATTTGTGCCCAAGTGAGCGTGTGGATAGCGACACACAAGATAGTATATTTCTTGTTGTCTGCTCAGATAATGAGCTATCATTTGTGCCCAAGTAAGTGTGTGGATAGCGACACACAAGATAGTATATTTCTTGTTGTCTGCTCAGATAATGAGCTATCATTTGTGCCCAAGTAAGCGTGTACATAGCGACACACAAGATAGTATATTTCTTGTTATCTGCTCAGAAAACAGTTAAATCCCTTGCTGTCTTCCTTCCTCGCCTTTTTTATCTCTATGTGGAGCATGGGCCATCAACAAGGGCTCTCCATTTATTTCTGTCCGGGACTGCTTCTTCTGTCCGTCTCTAGGTGTAGTCCATCTCTTTGTTCTGTGCTTCAAGACTCCTGTGCCAAGTGTTTCTTCCTAGCTGTCTGCTAAATCATGACGTCTTGTGGGGGTTTTTATGTACACACTAATCTTCATGAAATGGGAATGTTATGCACGTTTTTTTTTTAACATCTTCAGCCTTGCTCAGTGTTACTGGCGTTAAAATCCGTTAGAAGTTACGAGCGAATAGTTTCATTTTCTCAAAATCTTCAAGCCACTTCGTAACTATGTGACATTTCGTATACGTGTATTGTCTGTCTAGAGATTCTGTTAGTGCAGGCGCGGTCACTCGTATCTCGTGGGACAGGTTCGGTTAGAGTAACGTACCCTTCGAGTACAGCATCCCCTACTGTCTGAAGTGTTTGGTAGCCAATTTAACGTTGAGAAATCTTGTGTCACTGCTAGAAGGGAGGTTTATGTCGTGATAAGTCTGTGTCACTGCTAGAAGGAAGGTTTATGTCATGATAAGTCTGTGTCACTGCTAGAAGGGAGGTTTATGTCGTGATAGGTCTGTGTCACTGCTAGAAGGGAGATTTATGTCGTGATGAGTCTGTGTCACTGCTAGAAGGGAGATTTATGTCGTGATGAGTCTGTGTCACTGCTAGAAGGGAGATTTATGTCGTGATGAGTCTGTGTCACTGCTAGAAGGGAGATTTATGTCGTGATAAGTCTGTGTCACTGCTAGAAGGGAGATTTATGTCGTGATGAGTCTGTGTCACTGCTAGAAGGGAGATTTATGTCGTGATGAGTCTGTGTCACTGCTAGAAGGGAGGTTTATGTCATGATAAGTCTGTGTCACTGCTAGAAGGGAGGTTTATGTCGTGATGAGTCTGTGTCACTGCTAGAAGGGAGGTTTATGTCGTGATGAGTCTGTGTCACTGCTAGAAGGGAGGTTTATGTCGTGATAACTCTGTGTCACTGCTAGAAGGGAGGTTTATGTCGTGATGAGTCTGTGTCACTGCTAGAAGGGAGGTTTATGTCGTGATGAGTCTGTGTCACTGCTAAAAGGGAGGTTTATGTCGTGATGAGTCTGTGTCACTGCTAGAAGGGAGGTTTATGTCGTGATGAGTCTGTGTCACTGCTAGAAGGGAGGTTTATGTCATGATAAGTCTGTGTCACTGCTAGAAGGGAGGTTTATGTCGTGATGAGTCTATGTCACTGCTAGAAGGGAGGTTTATGTCGTGATGAGTTTGTGTCACTGTTAGAAGGGAGGTTTATGTCGTGATAAGTCTGTGTCACTGCTAGAAGGGAGGTTTATGTCGTGATAAGTCTGTGTCACTGCTAGAAGGGAGGTTTATGTCGTGATAAGTCTGTGTCACTGCTAGAAGGGAGGTTTATGTCATGATAAGTCTGTGTCACTGCTAGAAGGGAGATTTATGTCGTGATAAGTCTGTGTCACTGCTAGAAGGGAGGTTTATGTCATGATAAGTCTGTGTCACTGCTAGAAGGGAAGTTTATGTCGTGATGAGTCTGTGTCACTGCTAGAAGGGAGGTTTATGTCATGATAAGTCTGTGTCACTGCTAGAAGGGAGGTTTATGTCATGATAAGTCTGTGTCACTGCTAGAAGGGAGGTTTATGTCATGATAAGTCTGTGTCACTGCTAGAAGGGAGGTTTATGTCATGATAAGTCTGTGTCACTGCTAGAAGGGAGGTTTATGTCATGATAAGTCTGTGTCACTGCTAGAAGGGAGGTTTATGTCATGATAAGTCTGTGTCACTGCTAGAAGGGAGGTTTATGTCATGATAAGTCTGTGTCACTGCTAGAAGGGAGGTTTATGTCGTGATAAGTCTGTGTCACTGCTAGAAGGGAGGTTTATGTCATGATAAGTCTGTGTCACTGCTAGAAGGGAGGTTTATGTCATGATAAGTCTGTGTCACTGCTAGAAGGGAGGTTTATGTCATGATAAGTCTGTGTCACTGCTAGAAGGGAGGTTTATGTCGTGATAAGTCTGTGTCACTGCTAGAAGGGAGGTTTATGTCGTGATAAGTCTGTGTCACTGCTAGAAGGGAGGTTTATGTCGTGATAAGTCTGTGTCACTGCTAGAAGGGAGGTTTATGTCATGATAAGTCTGTGTCACTGCTAGAAGGGAGGTTTATGTCGTGATGGGTCTGTGTCACTGCTAGAAGGGAGGTTTATGTCGTGATGTGTTTGTGTCACTGCTAGAAGGGAGGTTTATGTCGTGATGGGTCTGTGTCACTGCTAGAAGGGAGGTTTATGTCGTGATGTGTCTGTGTCACTGCTAGAAGGGAGGTTTATGTCGTGATGAGTCTGTGTCACTGTTAGAAGGGAGGTTTATGTCGTGATGAGTTTGTGTCACTGCTAGAAGGGAGGTTTATGTCGTCATGAGTCTGTGTCACTGTTAGAAGGGAGGTTTATGTCGTGATGAGTCTGTGATGATGACAGCTCAATATCAGGTTCTAACGTTCTTATCTAAAAACTCACGGGTTCTAATATTCTGATCTAAAAACTCACAAGATCAGGTTATAGCGTTCTGATCTAAAAACTCACATGTTCTAACGTTTTGATCTAAAAACTCTCATGTTCTAGCGTTCTAATCTAAAAACTCACAGGTTCTAACTTCTGATCTAAAAACTCACAAGTTCTGACGTTCTGATCTGAAACCTCACAGGTTCTAGCTTTCTGATCTTTGTTTCAGCAAAGTCTTATTGCTCTTGTGACCGTTGTGTGATCATTGTCTACAAAACTATTATGGGTTATATTCTATGTGTACTTTTCTCCTCCCATTACTTCATCTATACTTGTCTGCCTCTATTTTAAAGAATGTTTATAATGGATAGTTTGTTGTATCAAAATAATAATGGATATTTTGTTGTATCATTGATGATAGATATTTTCTGTATATCCTTGATGATAGATATTTTGTTGTATCATTGATTATAGATATTTTGTTGTATCATTGATAATGTATATTTTGCTGTTATATCATATGTTTATTTTTGTTCTGCTGTCAGGTAAGGTCCTTCCTGATAAATGTTTCATGTATTCCTCCAAAGCTTTTAATAAGCTATGTTCGATGTTATCAATTTTAAACGTTTTCATTATTGATGTTTTTATAGAGTCATATTAAATTGTTAAAAACACCATAAGAAATAACATCTTATTAGCAGAAATACAGATGAAACCACTGACAACAATTATTGAGGAAAGACGCTGGCGATGGTTGGGACATGTGCTCCGAATGATTGACAACTCACTACCAAAAATAGCACTAAGATGGACACCACAGGGGAGCAGAAGTAAGGGTAGACCAAAAGAGACATGGAGAAGAACAACAGAAAGGATGTTGAGCAATAGAGGGCTCACCTGGGCAAAAGCAGAAAAAAAAGGCGAAAGACAGGCATTTGTGGAAAACCCTTGCGGAAGCCCCATGTGCCCTGGGCACTTAAGGTTCAGAGAGAGAGAGAGAATTAAATTGTTGATGATTAGTGTCTTGTTATCATCCTGTAAAACTGGTGATTAACTGATGTTTTGTTATCAGCCTATAAAATTGTCAGAGATTGTTGTTACACTGTTACCTTCACATCCTGTAAAATTGTTTCTGGTAAATATTTTCTTCTCCACAGATACTGAAATCAACACTGGAGATGTTTGAGAAGGCAATACAACTGTGCACGCTTTCTGAGGATCTCTATGTTCATCTTGTAAGTTTTTGCGCTTTTTCTTCAACATAAAATACCTTTGTGTGCTTCAGTTATTTATTTTTCCCGTTCTGAAGATCTTTGTACACTTTTTGTGTGTGTGGGGGGGGGGGGGGGTTTCTGAAGATATTTGTACATTTTTGTACTTTTTTTTCCCCTGAAGATCGTCATGTACTTTTGGTAATTTTATATCAGAACGTGAAAGCTTATGTATATAAATTTATGTCAGTGTTTCAGCAATTGATATGTCAGTTCAGGCTGAAGTAATTGTACAGCTTTCTGGAAACTTGTATGTGTATGTGATAAGCTTAGTCCAACTTTTGTTTTTTTTTTCCTTCAAGACATGTAGAAGAAAACGATAACTGAAGGGAAAAAAAGTATCTCCCTCACGCTGACGTATAGTTTAGTACTGTAAGTCGTAGCAGCGTCCCAGTTGTAAGTCGTAACAGCTTCCCAGTTGTAAGTCGTAACAGCGTCCCAGTTGTAAGTGACTGAAATTTGTCCCTTCTCAGCTGAAACTGTTGTCAGACGTTGGCATGGCGGAGGATTCGGAGGCAGTTGCGGCCAGAGGAGCAGAACAGTATCCCAGGTCCCCCAAGCTCTGGTTAGCCAGGCTGCAGGCTGTATGTGCCTCCGTGGCAGAAGAGGACAGCGCAAACAGGCTGGAGACCATGCTGAAGGCTGCTTTGAGGAAAGTTTCAGCACAGGTAAAAATATTGTGTTGTCAGTAATGTATTGAAGTGGTATGTTCTGTGTTGTGGTGTAGTGGTTCATGTAACCGCCTGTCGATCAAGAGGTCCCTGGTTCGATTTCGCACTGGAGCATGGTTTTTTTTTTCAGACTGACCTATACTAGGGTCAACTCAGCCTCAAGAAATGGGTACCTAGGGTTTCCAGTGAAAAGACAGGTGCTGACATCCGTATCTCACACTGTTGTAATAGCCTAGACATGTGAAGGCAGTAACACTTTTGCACCACTACAGCAAACATATGCTCTGGAACATGAATTAAATATGATACAGTAGGTGGATGTAACGGACAGCCACATTTCTGTTAAAATAGAACCGTATTACATGCAACTGGCCAGCCACCATTACATGCTGCTTGATGTTATATTGAAACATGCATACCTCGCTTTTATTGCGTTTCAGAGATATTGCACTTTTCAGATTACTCAATTTCCAAAATGTTCCTTCTTTTTACGATTGTTTTTGGCGGTTACATTTCATGGAATTAGTCGACTGCCACTATTCAGCGTGAAACGTGTCTCTGTGTGACATTCTGGCAATTCTCACTTCGTATTTCAGACTGTGTCATCCTTGTTATATGGGAATTGAGCTTATAAGTAGATAGATATACGAAGGCATCGAAGCTTGTTTGTGAGTGGAAGAGTTGTCTGTCTCTCACTTAACACCAGTAGTTAGAAATGATTGAACATAAGGGCATGTGGAATGTCGAGACAGACCGAGAGCTAGACCTTTATGCACCAAACATTTAGCCGCATTGTGAACGCAAAGAAAACATTCATGAAGGAAATTAAAGATTACAATTCTCAGAAGTCTTATATGACGAAAGTAACAATTATTTTAGAAATAAAATAATTTTAATTTTACAATACATTTTTTCTTTCAAAGTAATCCATTGCTCATTTAATAGTCTATAGTGTAAATATTATTTTACGCTTGCATGCACAGGAAGCCTCACATTGGTGTAATTCGCTTCATTGCTATAGTCAGTTTCGTGCGCTACATCATTCTTTTTTATGTGCACGGCCGCGCAGCTTAGAGGGAACATTAGTTATAACTGTTAAGGCAGTGCTAAAGTGCTAATTTAAAACAAGACGACGTTATCCTGTAGACAGCACCTGGTGCGACAGTTTATGAAACGTAATGGCCTTGTACTGTAAACTATGACCAGATCAGTCTTCAATCCCGTCAGCGCGGAAACTGCATGTCACAGTGCGCATGCGCTGTCTGTGTCGTACCCGGAGCTTTTGCACTTTTATGCAGATGGAAGCCGATGTGTGTCATGGAGGTAGGACAGAAATCCGCGTGTACACGCACATGTCACTTTTGTTTAACAGATAATGATCACCAGATCTATGTGACCTTTACTAAGATGGCGTGACTGACATGTGGCAGTGGTGTCCAGCAGGTGACCTCCGCGTGCATGCAGGTTCTTGTCGAAGGTTGTAGTCATCTTGGCGTGGTCGATAATGAGAAAGTTTAACAAAAAAATGTCCGTGCTTTTTTTTTCTTTTTCTCTTTCCTAGTACGTCTGTATATATGTATATATATGTATGTGTGTATGTATATATATATATATATATATATATATATATATATATATATATATACACACATATATAGCATTACTTATGCCTTTTCCTTCGACGAAGCCACGCTGTTCTTCCACGATTTCTGGTTTTATTTGCTCCTGACTCTTCTCATGACAATACGAAGCAGGATTTTGTTAACATGTCTCATAAGACTAATGGTTCGATGGTCTTCCCATTCAGCTGCACCTTGTTTCATTGGTAGGGCAATGAAAATTGATTGCAAAAGGTTTGATGGGACATAGTTACTGTTATAGATGTCATTCAACAATCTGGTAATTATTTCTATGCCAAGCTCTCATAATACTTCCAATTCTTCCTTGGTGATTTTATCTGGTCCTGGTGCTTTGTTGTTCTTCATGTATTTGATGACTTCTTCCACTTCTGCTTTTAATATGTGAGGCCTTTCATTACTATTTCGTATATCTATTTCGCTTCTATTGTCCTCATAGAGTTCTCTATGTATTCCCACTATCGTGCCATTACTTCATCTCTGCCCATTACTGTATATGGCTTTGACTTCAGGCAACCAGTTTTGTGGTATGCCCTTTTGTTTATTAACTCCTTTATTTGTTTGTACATATCTCTTGTGATTCCATGATGGTGTGTCTCTGTTTCATTACATTTCTTATTTAGCCACTCCTCCTTAGCTTTATTTGCATTTGTGTCTTATTTCTTTATTTATTTTGTCATATTCATCTTTATCTTCCTTAAAACTTCTTCTCTGATCCATTAGTTTGCAAAATTTCTTCTGCCATCCACCCCTGTTTAGTGTGTCATTTTATTTGGAGGTAGGATTTCGATAGATTTTTGTTAAATAGAGTCTTTGAGCATATTCCATTGTTCATCAATCATTTCAGTCTTCTCTGTAGCATTATACCTAATATGTATTATGGTCCTGTATTGTTATTGTATTGTTTTATCTTTCCGTAACAGCTCTCTATCTAGTTCTTTGTTTTTAGCTGCTACTTTTAACCTCTTTAGCCTGATTCTCACTTTTCCTACAACTGGGATGTAGTCACTGTTGCAATCTGCGCTTGGTCTTGTTTTCACGGATATTAAAAGTCTTAAGAGAGGCTGGAGTTAAAAAGCAAGTTATAGCAAAGATCAGAAGCAGACAGGCGAGATTTATAGGACATTTTCAGAGAAGAGGAAAACTGGAACACACTGTGGCAACTGAAAAAAACTGAGGAAAGAAGAGACAGAGGAAGACAGAGAGAGAAGTTACTGGATGGGCTGTCAGTGTGGCTAGGAAGAAAGTCACTGGCGGATCACATAATCAAGTCTAAAGACAGGGAATTCTGGAGAGAAATGATCGCCTACGTCACGCGGCATGGCACTTGAATGGATGAATGAGTACGTCTGTAGCAAGAAAACTGTAACCTGGATATATATATATATATATATATATATATATATATATATATATATATATATATATATATATATATATCTGAACCTTAAGTGCCCAGGGCACATGGGGCTTCCGCAAGGGTTTTCCACAAATGCCTGTCCATCGCCTTTTTTTCTGCTCTTGCCCAGGCGAGCCCTCTATTGCTCAACATCCTTTCTGTTGTTCTTCTCCATGTCTCTTTTGGTCTGCCCTTACTTCTGTTCCCCTGTGGTGTCCATCTTAGTGCTATTTTTGGTAGTGAGTTGTCCGTCATTCGGAGCACATGTCCCAATCATCGCCAGCGTCTTTCCTCAATAATTGTTGTAACCTGGATCTACAAGACTATAATCTTATCATACTATCTCAAAACCTGCTAACTAAAATCTAGACAAGTGTATTGACATGTAAATATGCCGGCCGTAATCTAAACATGTAAGCTGTAAATGTAAACGTGAACGCCTAAGAAGAAAGTTTCTTTCTCGTCCTCTTCAAACCTTCTCAGATTTCCTCATTGTAATATTCACCCACGCATTGTAATCTAAACATGCACACTGTAATGTAAACTCACGTAATATAATCTAACCCACACACTGGAATTGAAACTCACACTACGTAATTTAAACCCACACCTTCTCAATACTTCTGGCCCTGATTATCTTCCCCAAATCTCCGACCAGATTCTCCTGAGATGGGCAGGTCTTAAGTTAGCTGTTAACTGGGAACTCAAGTTATGTCATAAGTTAGCTGTTAACTGGAAGCTCTAGTTGTGTCATATATTAGCTGTTAACTGGGAACTCAAGTTATGTCATAAGTTAGCTGTTAACTGGAAGCTCTAGTTATGTCATAAATTAGCTGTTGATTGGAAGCTCAAGTTATGTGATAAGGTAGCTGTTAACTGGAAGCTCAAGTTATGTCATAGGTTAACTCTTAACTGGGAACTCAAGTTATGTCATAAGTTAGCTGTTAACTGGAAGCTCAAGTTATGTCATATATTAGCTGTTAACTGGAAGCTCAAGTTATGACATAAGTTAACTGCTAACTGGAAGCTCAAGTTATGTCATAAGTTAGCTATTAACTGGAAGCTCAAGTTATGTCATAAGTAAGCTGTTAACTAGGAACTCAAGTCATGTAACTGGGAACTCAGGTAGTCCCTCACATCATGTTCAAGACCCCAGAATATATTAGTGGAGTGGGACGAGGAATGAGCTGTCCTTGTTTTCTTTACTGATGCTCAAGAAGCATGCTTTTTAATAGGCTTCACCTCCGGTCGCTTATCCCAGACCCTTTTCACCACTCTGAAGCGACACAACAGCCTATTTATAGAAACAACGGAGAGTGATAAGACAGGGTCTTGACTCTCTTTATAGAGTCAGCGGAAAGTGATAAAACGGGGTCTTGACACTCTATAGAGACAGCGGAGAGTGATAAGACAGGGTCTTGACCCTTGTACCTGCCTCTCAGATCATCTTACCAACATTGCTTCAGCAGTTATTACTTATCATGTCCACGCTGTTTTAGAAAAGCAGAAGTACACTGAGACAAACGTTTTGATTGTTTATAGTGCTAAATAAAGGCGGATGGTTGAATGTTATCAGTTTAAATATTTAAATGACACTTTACGACACACAACAGACCTGAACTTGATATTAGTTTGTTTGCATGGTTAAACTGCTCCCTAGTTGACAGCGCGTGCTTGATAACGGTCTGGTGAGCTCCAGACTTTTCATCCCTGGGGCACATTCTGTGACACTTATCAGCGTTTGCCGCCCGGATGTGTGACCTATTTACTGTACGTCTAACCTCCTGGAGCAGGCGTCCTGCTTGACGTTAGTACATATTGGCTCAGCTAAGACTGTCTGATAATGAAGACAGGTTGTCATCTTGAGATCTTCAGCAGACATCCTTGATAGTTCCTTGTTAGTTGTGTACAAGTACCCACGCGGGCTGGTTTGTTCATTTTTGGTAAATTGCTGGCAGCACGCGGGATATCGCGCAGATGTCACCATGACCCCAGTAGTCGTTGGTCGTTTAATCAGTTTTAGGTATTTCCTTGCGTCACTGGGTTCTTCTCTGCTCGGGAAGAAAGAAAATGTCTGTCCGTAGCCCACAAGGATTCTGACATTGTGCTAGTCTGTATCAATCTCAACACTGAGTATGTCAGTATCAATCTCAACACTGAGTATGTCAGTATCAATCTCAACACTGAGTATGTCAGTATCAATCTCAACACTGAGTATGTCAGTATCAATCTCAACACTGAGTATGTCAGTATCAGTCTCAAAACCGAGTATGTCAATATCAGTCTCAGCACCGAGTATGTCAGTATCAGTCTCAAAACCGAGTATGTCTGAATTAGTCTCAACACCGAGTATGTCTGAATTAGTCTTAACACCGAGTATGTCTGAATTAGTCTCAACACCGAGTATGTCAGTATATCCATTTGCAGATCCTCAACGATGTCTTGCAGCCATTGTCACCTTGGTCTTCCTCTTTCTTTTTCCCATTATGTACCTTTCCAAGACGATTTTCACTAGATTATCATGATGTTTAATGTGACCAAAATATTTAAGTTTTCTCTGTTTAATACTCTTTACTAGCCAGCCTTCTTCAATATTAAGTTCTTGTAGTATGGATATATTTGGTTGTGTGTGTGTGTGTCCATGATATTTGAAGAACTCTTCTGTAGCATTTACATTCAAAGGCATTTATGTGTTTCTCAACTGTTTTGTTAAGTGTCCAGGTCTCACAGGCATATGTTGTGATGGGAAAGATGCATGCCCTTAAAAATCTTATTTTTTTAGTTCTGTCTGTTCCTCTCCACAGATTCTTTAGTTGTTTTACTTTCTGAAGAGCGATAGATGTCCTCCTTTAATTTCCCGCATTGTATCTCCATTATTAGTTAGTAAAACTCTCTACTTCTTCCAGTTTTTCCTCATTGATACATATATCATATGACTTGTTTGTTTTGTCAGTTGTCATCAATTTAGTTTTCTTCTCATTAAGATAGAGGTTTTGCTCTTCGCTGTTCTTACGGACTGGCACAATTAGTTTTTCCATTTCTTTTTGTGTTGTGGACAGTAATACTGTGTCATCAGCATATCTAATCTCTGGTATATATCCATACTACAAGAACTTAATATTGAAGAAGGCTGGCTGGTAAAGAGGATTAAACAGAGAAAACTTAAATGTTTTGGACATATTAAACGTCATGATAATCTAGAGAAGACCGTCTTGGAAGGGTACATAATGGGAAAAAGAAAAAGAGGAAGACCAAGGCGAAAATGGCAGCAGGGCATCTTGCTCACAACCGAGAGGCCTACAAGAGTGCTGTTGGGGAGGCAAAGTTCCGCAAGGGACATTGAAATCAATGAATGAATGAATATGATTTTCAAAGATTCTTAATGTACAGTGAAATCATTTTCTAAAAATAAACAGCCTTTCTGGAAGCATCTTTATGGTTTCTGTATTACGTACACTATTCTTTTCAGCTTTTTTTTTTAGACTTGCCTACAAAAATCACAGCCAGATTTACATACTTCGCAGCATTCATGTGTCTCTTTTGATGATTTTTTTTTCCCTTTTAAAAGGACTTCTGTTGAAATAGTTGAAAGAGCAGACACTTCATGTATGGATATACCGCTCGAGACCAGCGATATGAATACATGACGGCCTGACCATTATTTAGATAGAAAAACATTAATGACTTCAAAGGTTGCCTGCCCGGCGGGCACAAAAATACGGCCAGAGAGGAAACAGAAGTTCCTTCTCTGCTGTCTCGCCTGTGACTAACCGAACTTTGGCTTTCAAGAACTGGGAAAGAGTTGTCGTTGTTGGCTGATGGTGTGTTTGTTTGGTTCAATTATAGAGGTTTACTGCTGAATTGTAGCGCCAGTTCTATCTGGGCTTTAGAATTAGCTGGCGAGTAAAGAGCTGGTAGCGAAGAGGTTTCCTGGAAGTTGGGTAGAATAAACTTTGGGCTCTGTGGCTCGGCAAATGTTGACGTGCCGGCTGCGTCCACATGGTTGCTGCCGAGTCTCTGATGTTATTATTCTCATGAACTGGCTGAGCTCATAGAAAGATCACATCCAGCTACTAGGAGAAGCCACCAAATATTTGCATCCTTGGAGAGAGTGGATAGCTGCTAGAATGTTTCCCAAACTGATTTGGTCTTATCAGTAAGAATTAGTGGCGTCGAGCAGAACGGTTTGGGTTCCACACATGTCCTTGAATTTACTAAAGTTTTCCTGCACTCGCACTCGAATGCATCATGACTCTCTGACTGTCGTTTTTCATCATTCAAATAATGATACGTAATGACTCTCTGACTCTCGCTTTTCATCACTCAACTGCTGATACGTCATGACTCCGACTGTCGTTTTTTTTATCATTCAAATATTGATACGTTATAACTCTCAGACTCTCGCTTTTCATCACTCAACTGCTGATACGTCATGACTCCGACTGTCGTTTTTTTTATCATTCAAATATTGATACGTTATAACTCTCAGACTCTCGCTTTTCATCACTCAAATACTGATACGTCATGATTCTCTGACTCTCGTTTTTCATCACTCAAATACTGAGTCTGGTAGAAAAAGCTTTTGACTGCTTTCCGGGGTAATGCTTCAGAATATAGTAAAAATTGCTTCATTGTTAAACTCTGTGGCGCAAAGCAAGGCCTCCCTTAATACTGCACACCTTTCCCGGACAGTAAATATACACCTAAGACTAGAACCACTCTTCCCTATAATTCATGTGACATTAAAATACTTCCTCATACTTCTGTCAAATTAAAATATCTGGTCATACATATGTGACATTAAAATACTTCCTCATATTTCTGTGACAGAAAATACTTCTGTCACAAGAAATACTTTCTCATACTTCTGTCAAATTAAAATGTTTCGTCATATTTCTGTGACAGGAAATACTTCCTCATATTTCTGTGACAGAAAATACTTCTGTCACAAGAAATACTTTCTCATACGTCTGTCAAATTAAAATATCTCGTCATGATTCTGTGACAGGAAATACTTCCTCATATTTCTGTGACAGAAAATACTTCTGTCACAAGAAATACTTTCTCATACGTCTGTCAAATTAAAATATCTCGTCATACTTCTGTGACAGGAAATACTTCCTGATACTTCTGAGAAAGAAAATACTTCCGGATACTTCTGAGAAAAAAAATACTTCCTGATACTTTGTGATGGGAAAAAAGCTTCCTCATACTTCTGTGACGGGGAAAAATCTTCCTCATACTTCTGTGACGGGAAATAATTCCTCATACTTCTATGATAGGAAATACTTTCTTCATACTTCTGTGACAGGAAATACTTTCTTCATACTTCTGTGACAGGAAATATTTCCCCCTACTTCTGCCAAATTAAAAATCCTTCCCCTGTATTCTCTGGGCAGAAAATACGCACGGCCACTTCCATACATAGAAACTACACCCCCATACTTCTGAGGAAAATACATGTACTTGATAGACAGGAAAATTCTTACTAGTACTTTCTTGTTGTGAGATGAATACCTGAGCCATTTACAGGATATAGTGTAACGAATTATAATTGGCTGTGTTAACTACTGTACAGGTGGTCCCCGACTTACGATGTATTCGATTTACGGCGGCCCGCAGTTAAGATTGTCGATTTCCTGCCCTTCTTTGGTATTAAAATAAGTTGAAATACCACGGGTATTTTATGATAAATATTTTAATTGCCTGATAGTCGATGTTTTCTAACTTCTGACACAAACAAACTGGTTTGTTTTGGCACTGATGAGGAAGGCTATAAAAGTGACAATTAATAGATAACAGTGTTGCTAGATGAGGTTACGTAGAGGATGCGGCTTACGATGGAGTCGTCGGTACAGAAAGCCACAGGTAAGCCAGGGACCATCTGTATATTGTTTGCTCTCTCCGTCGGTACAGAAAGCCACAGGTAAGCCAGGGACCATCTGTATATTGTTTGCTCTCTCCGTCGGTACAGAAAGCCACAGGTAAGCCAGGGACCATCTGTATATTGTTTGCTCTCTCCGTCGGTACAGAAAACCGCAGGTAAGCCAGGGACTATCTGTATATTGTTTGCTCTCTCAATGTCCCATGTAGGTGTTGGGCCGTTAGAATTGTCTCTGGGAGCTTATGTTGGTTTGTACAGGAGGGGAGACCATTTGTGTCAATGTTTGAGAGTTACCATTATTTCTGTATAGTAACTTTGGGATGGTGTGAGAGGAGATCACCAACTGAACTGATGGCCTGCATGAAGGATCGGGTACTCTGGAGAAGCATAATAGCCAACGCCAGTCGGCACGGCACATGATGATGATGAGTAACTTCGCTTTCTTCCGTTCCCCTTTCCTCCAGTCTTTTTTCATTCTCTTGTTTTCTAAAAGTTGCCGACAAAGACTGATTCTCCCCTTTCATTGTTTCCCCTTTTCCCAAATCTTACTTTTCAGAATTACCAAAATGTGTAAACTAGGAAAAAAGTAGGAACTGCTTTATTACTTAACAGTTACAAAGTTGTGACGTTTCGGCGTGAGCCTTAATCATACAAAAACATACAGGACGAAGAAGTAGAGAGAGGAGATAAAGTACATATTCACATGAATGCTATAAAAAGTTAATAGTGAATAGAGCCGAGGATAAGTAAGCTACGACTGGGTTACTTTTCATATGATGAGGAGATGTAGCTAAAGTGTTGGGGGAGGTGTAGTGGAAGATCAAATGAGAGTTAACACGTACAAAACGTTTGTCGCAGTGAAAGTACCACAATAATTAGTGTATAAGTATACAGCTACGAACCACTGCAGTAAAGCTGTGATACCAAAATGCATAAACTAGCAACAAAGTAGGAGCAGCTTTATTACTTCTTATTATTTTATTATTATTATGATTTTCAGAATTACCTCCCTTACCTATTGCCGTGATCATTTCGTCAGTCTTCGTGTATTTCCGGAACTAACATTATTGTTGGGGTATCCCCGTTTGCTACAATTCACAGCTAGCAACGTCGGCAATAAGTAGCAAGTTGTGGGGGGACACACACACGCGTGCGCGCGCACACACACGCACACAGAGCCCAGACATTGATCGGGCAAACCTAATTATTGCTTCCAGACCAGTAATTAAATCTTGGCGAGTTAGAGCGACCGCCGGCGAAAGCAAACGAGGTTTAACTAGTTCTATTAGCAGGGTACATATATAGTTGTTGAGCGTGGATGTGAGAGAGATCTATGTTTGTCAAGTAGGGAGTTTGTTGGGAGCTGTGCCAGAGGCGTGTACACTTGCTTTAATTGGGGGGTACTTATCTATCTATCTATCTATCTATCTATCTATCTATCTATCTATCTATCTATCTATCTATCTATCTATCTATCTATCTATCTATCTATCTATCTATCTATCTATCTATCTGTCTGTCTGTCTGTCTGTCTGTCTGTCTGCCTGGCTGTATGTCTGTATATCTGTCTGTCTATCTATCTATCTATCTGTCTGTCTGCCTGTCTGTCTGTCTGTCTGTTCTGTCTGCCTGCCTGCCTGTCTGTCTGTCTGTCTGTCTGTCTTTGTGTGTACGGTTGTCGCTTTTCTTCAATGCTGTACCCCTTTGTTGCCCAATTTATAAAGTTGTTTCATTCAGTGATGTGTAAAAAGAAGAAAAAAGGAACACAAAAAAACTGATGATTTACAACTTGTGTACACTAAAAATTCTGACTAGAGAACCAGCTTATGACTTACAACTTGTGTACACCAAAAATTCTGACTAGAGAACCATCTGATGACTTAAAACTTGTGTACACCAAAAATTCTGACTAGAGAACCATCTGATGACTTACAACTTGTGTACACTAAAAATTCTGACTAGAGAACCAGCTTATGACTTACAACTTGTGTACACTAAAAATTCTGACTAGAGAACCAGCTGATGACTTACAACTTGTGTACACTAAAAATTCTGACTAGAGAACCAGCTGATGACTTACAACTTGTGTACACTAAAAATTCTGACTAGAGAACCATCTGATGACTTACAACTTGTGTACACTAAAAATTCTGACTAGAGAACCAGCTTATGACTTACAACTTGTGTACACTAAAAATTCTGACTAGAGAACCAGCTTATGACTTACAACTTGTGTACACTAAAAATTCTGACTAGAGAACCAGCTTATGACTTACAACTTGTGTACACTAAAAATTCTGACTAGAGAACCAGCTGATGACTTACAACTTGTGTACACTAAAAATTCTGACTAATCTTGTAGTTCAGTTTTCTTCACTTTCTTCTATTAGAGTTGAGCTGTGTAAAGAAGATAAGGCAGAAAGTTTGTGTTAGTTAACTAAATAAACCTTGCCGTGATATTTGATACTTTGCATCTCTCACATCTTCTGATGCTTTCGTTTACACTCCTTGTCCTAAAGGAATGCCACCACATCATCTCCCTCCATCAGCTCTGTCAAATGTCTTTCTAAGATTAACTTAGTAACAGCAAACTTCTGTTTAACTTAGAAACAGAAAACGTTTCTTTAACTTAGCAACAGGAAACTTTTGTTTAACTAAGTAAAGGGAGACCATCTCTCCATTCTCTACGTTTATTTTTTCTAAGCAGTGAAAAATCACGATATGTAAGAGTAATTGATTGCTTCCTATCCCTTGTAGCCACGTTAGATCGAACATTGTCACTCACAGATTTTTTGTTTGTTTGTTTGTTGGGTATGTTTGTGTTTTCAGTCACGATCAGAGAAAACAGAAATCTTGCCAGTTTTACGCCGTGATAGTAGGCTCCTGTGATGGTTCCACAGTTTTACGCCGTGATAAGAGGCTATTGGGACGGCTCCACAGTTTAAGCCGCGATAAGAGGACGACGGTTCCACAGTTTTACGTCGTGATAAGAGGCTATTGGGACGGTTGCACAGTTTTATGCCATGATAAAAGGCTATTGGGACGATTCCACAGTTTTACGCCGCGATAAGAGGCTATTGGGACGGTTCCACAGTTTTATGCCATGATAAGAAGACAACGGTTCCACAGTTTTACGTCGTGATAAGAGGCTATTGGGACGGTTGCACAGTTTTATGCCATGATAAGAGGCTATTGGGACGATTCCACAGTTTTACGCCGCGATAAGAGGCTATTGGGACGGTTCCACAGTTTACGCCGTGATAAGAGGCTGTTGGGACGGTTGCACAGTTTTACGCCATGATAAGAGGCTATTGGGACGATTCCACAGTTTTACGCCGCGATAAGAGGCTATTGGGACGGTTCCACAGTTTTACGCCGTGATAAGAGGCTATTGGGACGGTTCCACAGTTTTACGCCGCGATAAGAGGACGACGGTTCCACAGTTTTACGTCGCGATAAGAGGCTACTGAGACGGCTCCACAGTTTTACGTCACGATAAGAAGCTGCTGGGACGGTTCCACAATTTTACGCCGCGGTAAGAGGCGGACGGTTCCACAGTTTTACGCCATGATAAGAGGCGGACGGTTCCACGGTCTTACGTCGTGATAAGAGACGGACGGTTCCACAGTTTTACGTCGTGATAAGAGACGGACGGTTCCACAGTTTTACGTCGTGATAAGAGACGGACGGTTCCACAGTCTTACGTCATGATAAGAGGCGGACGGTTCCACAGTTTTACGCCATGATAAGAGGCGGACTGTTCCACAGTTTTACGCCATGATAAGAGGCGGATGGTTCCACCGTCTTACGTCGCGATAACAGGGTCCTCTGACAGTTCTAAAGTTCTACTTCGTGATAAAAAGCTCTGGGACGGTTCTAAAGTTCTACATCGTGATAAAAATCTCTGGAACGGTTCCAAGTTCCACAACTGAGGCCAAATATGCAAAGAAGATGGTAAGGAGTTTTTGATAGCAGGCAGAGAATAAAGTGACAGAAACTATATTTGGCTTTTATTTTGGTGATACGAAAGATTCATCGCTTGTTTGTGTCATTTTGTTCAATGGGTAACCGGCGAGGACAGGATAAAGTGGACCATTAAAAGCAGTGGACGAGTAGACTTGATGCCATGACGCAGTTAGAAGGTCAGTGCTAGGGTCATTGCTGGAGGAAGACATCACTGGTCAAGACCTCTGTTTCATCCTACGCTACGTGATGATGATGATGATAATGATGGAATACCCCATGAACTTAGTGACACACTTTGTAATATAAAGTCAGGTTTAGAAGGTAAGCGTTACGGTAAACTAGACATCAGAGAAGAAACTGATAGCTGTGTTGGTGGTCTCATCACATATCATAAGATGTACTTTGCTTATCTGATGAGTTAGTGTTCAGATCATTTTCTCAACATGTAAGTGTACATTGATCATTTTCTCAACACATTAGTGTACATTGATCATTTTCTCAACACATTAGTGTACATTGATCATTTTCTCAACACATTAGTGTACATTGATCATTTTCTCAACAGATAAGTGTACATTAACAATGTCTCATCAGATAAGTGTACATCTATCATTTTCTCATCAGATAAGTGTACATCTACCATTTTCTCAACAAATAAGTGTACGTATATCATTTTCTCAACAGGTAAGTGTACATCTATCATTTTTCTTAAGATAAGTGTACATTGATCATTTTCTCAACAGATAAGTGTACATTAATAATGTCTCATCGGATAAGTGTATATCTATCATTTTCTCACCGGGTAAGTGGACATCTATCATATTCTCAACAAATAAGTCTACAACTATCATTTTTTCTTAAGATAAGTGTACATTGATCATTTTCTCAACAGATATGTGTGCATCGATCATTTTTTTCACATGATAAGTGAACATTGATCATCTCTCACCAGATAAGTGTACACAGATCATATGTGGATGTATTTACAGATATTGAAGCTGCCACATTATGGTAGTTAGAGAGATTTTATTTTATTATGGTTCTGTTATTTTATGTTACAGGAGAGAGTTGTTATTTTATTATGGCGCTGTTATTTTATTTTACAGGCGAGTTTTATTATGGCGCTATTGTCAGTTAAATTTTACTTGCATGAAAGACACACTTTAATTATGGAAATTTATGTGCATACTTATGTCCGGATCTAGGCACAAGGTATTGTTATTTGTGGGCGCTCGACAGTTCATTAACCACGTTTACAGATTACATCAATCTTAGTGCGTTTTGGGAATGTTGAAAACAAAAAAGCTACCCTGACCCCAGAAACTCGTGTCTGAAAACAATGGAAGATAAGCCGGGTTTTCCACCCTCGCTCCTGTCTTTGAGCTCCCTGCTTAAGTTGGTAGTCATCCACGTCTGTTCGTGTCGTGTTGGTAATTACTTTTCAAAGTGGCTTCCCGAGGGAAGTCTGGGGGAAAGTGCGAGTATTTTGTTGCATCTTTCGTCCGGTATCTTGCTTCGCTTTTCTGTTTCATATTTTGTTGCATCTTTGGTCCGGTATCTTGCTTCGCTTTTCTGTTTAATATTTTGTTGCATCTTTCACCCAGTATCTTGCTTCGCTTTTCTGTTTTATATTCTGTTGCATCTTTCACCCAGTATCTTGCTTCGCTTTTCTGTTTCATATTTTATTGCATCTTTCGGCCGGTATCTTGCTTTGCTTTTCTGTTTTATATTTTGTTGCATCTTTCGTCCGGTATCTTGCTTTGCTTTTCTGTTTTATATTTTGTTGCATCTTTCGTCCGGTATCTTGCTTCGCTTTTCTGTTTTATATGTGGTATTTTAAAATGAAGTGCCAAGTTCAGAAGCCCAAGCTGCTACTCTAGTTTACTGTGTTAAATAAATGCTTTCAATCATTTCACACACGAGTTACCAGTTTATGCGTGTAGAAGAGAATGATTTTTTTTCCCCCGTGATATTTCTAATGTCTGACTTCTTACTGGTATTTTGCTGGAGTGATTCTGAAGATGGCAGGTCCTGTGAACCAGAATCAGACCAGACCTTTACGCCCCATCACGTGATCAACTTATAGCGGAAAGTTCGTCTCTTCTGTCTGAGTGATAAGTTCACTGAGAATCTTAGTTCTTGGACCCTTCTGATACTTATAGTAAGTCACTGTCATCTACTTCCTATCCGACACTATGTCCTTTCTTCGAGGTGGTCCAGGGATGTGTGGGGAAAATAATTGAAGAAAAAAAAAAGAAGAAACGATCAAGAAGAAACCGAAGAAGAAAAGGACAAGAAGACGACAAAGAGGTTAAAAAGAATAATATAAACAAGAAAAAGAAAAAAAAAAGAATGCAATAAGGTTTGTGCTGATTCCTGACCTCACACAGACTTGCCTGTCAATGTATACCAGGTAATCAGTAGAGCGTGTCTGTATACCGGCAGGGAGTTGTTTGAAGAAACAGGTTAAAATATTTGAGGTTTGAATGGAAGCGCTTGGGACAGATGATCACGAGCATTACTCAAGTCCTCTCTTGTCTCTGCTCAGACATCTCCATGTGTCTTTGCCTGTAGAATCTGTCCTTGTGCGTCTGTTTTGTCTGTAAACAGCAAACCTTATTTGTTGGTGAAATATATCAGATGGTATCTGTGCTATTCTATCTTATTTGCTGATTTGTTTTTTTATACCAGGCTCCATTCAGTGTTCACATTTCTCTGCCTGTTTATGATATTCGTGGTTTCTGTGTGTTCTTTTTATTGTCTTATAGTCTCCATCTTGACTTGTCTTCCAGGCGTCGGGTGGACGTTAATGTCTTTCAAAAAGTTAACCAGGGTGAACTTGGAAGATTGATGTGACGTGTTGTTTTTCTTCTTCTTAAATCTTTCCACTTTGAAGTTATTTGTTTTAGGATTTTCTTTGTATTTGGTGTGTTTTCTCTGTACGTCACGTGTCTGCTTCATTCCTTTTACATATGGTGTATTTTATTGGTATGCGGTGTGCTTTCTTGGTATGTTGGTATGTTTTCTTGGTAGGTGATGTATTTTCTTGGTGTGTGGTGTATTGTCTTGGTATGTAAGATATGTTTGGTATGTGGTGTATTTTCTTGGTATGTGATGTATTTCTTAGTATGTGGTGTATTTTCTTTTTATATGACGCATTTTCTTGGTATATGATGTATTTTCTTGGTATATGATGTATTTTCTTGGTATATGATTTATTTTCTTGGTATGTGATGTATTTTCTTGATATTTGATGTATTTTCTTGATATTTGATGTATTTTCTTGATATTTGATGTATTGTTTTCGTTGGCTTTTTCCTGTCGGTTGTTTTTATCAAAGATGGCCGTTTATATAGTGGATAATATTTACATTCATATTATCTTTCAACTGTATGTAACTTTGCTTACACATATCGACAATTACTTTTTTTTTTACTCTCCCCCTTACTTACTGTTCTCTCTCACTCTCTCTCTCTCCATCTCTGTCTGTCTCTCCCCTCTCTCTCCCCTCTCTCTATCTCTTACTTGTTTAAAAACCACTATATACGCTTTTTCTCTTTTGTTTTATATATCGCTGACATCACTCGTGTGTTCGCCTACATCGCTGACATCTCTCGTTTGTTCACCTACATCGCTGACATCTCTCGTGTGTTCACCTACATCACAGACATCACTCTGTGTTCACCTACATCGCTGACATCTCTCGTGTGTTCACCTACATCGCTGACATCTCTCGTGTGTTCACCTACATCGCTGACATCTCTCGTATGTTCACCTACATCGCTGACATCTCTCATGTGTTCGCCTACATCGCTGACATCTCTCGTGTGTTCACCTACATCGCTGACATCACTTGTGTGTTCACCTACATCGCTGACATCTCTCATGTGTTCGCCTACATCGCTGACATCTCTCGTGTGTTCGCCTACATCGCTGACATCTCTCGTGTGTTCGCCTACATCGCTGACATCTCTCGTGTGTTCGCCTACATCGCTGACATCTCTCGTGTGTTCGCCTACATTGCTGACATCTCTCGTGTGTTCACCTACATCGCTGACATCTCTCGTGTGTTCACCTACATCGCTGACATCTCTCGTGTGTTCACCTACATCGCTGACATCTCTCGTGTGTTCGCCTTCATCGCTGACATCACTGGAGTCTTCATCTTTACACCAAAGTTTTATCATTGGAAAGTTGTGAGGAAAGCTGTGTAGAAAACAAGACATACATGGACTGTTTCTGTACAAAATAGAGTAACAAGTCCTAGTGGAAGTTTAGATTAAAGAAGAGAAACTTGCAAAGAACTGAGCTTATGAACGAGTCTTATGCTCAACTGAGTACATCTATTTGTTAGGGTACGTGAGAGTGACAGCCATTGCGTGTGTTGTCGGGTTATATATTGATCTTGCAAACTTCTAGCAGAATAGAAAGATTTAGTATGCAGGAATTTGTCGCCTGATCTGAATAGGGTGCAGTCATTCTAAGCTACCAGCAGATACGAAGATCACACTACTTTTGACGGCTTCCCCGAAGCTACAGGTCCTTTGAGCCCTAGCCTTCTATTCACATGGAAATCGAGATCGCGCTCTATTGTCTGTCTTGGCGAGCTAACTTTCTCCCAGTTCATAAGCCTCCATTTCTTGGCCTGGTTGTTAGGGCAGCGTAAACTGTCAGAGTTGTTGTATGGACTTCCCAGTTTTGGGAAATAGAAAGAGCATTATTTATTGCCAGATGAAGGAAGCACACTTCAGATCTTCAGACTGCTCCATTAGTCATTCCATGCAGAGTCATCGCATCCTCGTCTGTCATCATTGTCCAGGAGTGACAGTTTTGAAGTTCTATTTTTGACATGGAGCCTGCTTTTATTGTTCTGGCCGGACTTTGGGGACACCTCTACCCCGACACGGGCTCATACTCTCTCCTTTCAGTTGACCCCGTTTTCATCAAGTTCTCAGCCAGTACTCCCCCGAACCCGGTCGCCGCAGGGACAAAAGCTGGGGTGGGTTAGCGAGATGAAGTGCCAGAGAGTTCCAGGTCAAGATACTGTTATTGGACACGGTCCACGGAGAGATTCTGAAGTCACGGCAGGAGCGGAGCTGCCCTTTCAAGAGAGAGGATCATCGATGAGGTGAGGAATCGTCCAGTGAACACTTGAGTGACAAAGTGTCTCATCTTGTCATTGCTGATCGCATCTTGAGACTATCGCACTATCCAGGTTACAGATACATTTTAGTTGTGATTGTGTGGCCACGATAGAAGCAGCTGTTTTCTTGTGGCGTGTACAATTCAAGAAAACGTCAAGAGATAAATGCATCGAAACAACGTAGACCATCTTTATTACCTTTGCCACTAAATTAATATTAATCCTCATCAGTAATTGTAGTTATATATCAGCTTGTCATTCTGTGCTGCGCTGTGTATGGATCTTTTCTTGGCATCGATCATTCCTGATTGTTCTTGTGAACGAACTTTGGTGAGAATTTGGCACGCAAGATTTGAGTGTTTTTATCAGAGAATTTTACTTGTAATCTGCAGGCACTTTTCTCTCGTTCATGTTCTTGTTCTCCTGTCTCCGTCTAGTACATTATTTGTTTAGTTCCAACCAGCCGTATTATAATTAGGTCATTCTACTTTTCTAAATATTGTTGACCTCATTACATAATTCTGCGAGACAGTGGGGCCAGGCTTCCGGTCTGTACAGCTTAATTCTTGTCTGTCTCTGTCCAGAAAGATTATAACGCCATCATCATATTGAGACCACCACGCCAATCTTAGAGATAGAAGAACACAGTAAATACAGAAAACAGACATTTCCTTGGATGTAGAAGACAAAAACATGCAGAAAATATTTTCCGTGATATGTTCAGTATCACTGAGACGTGTAGAAAATATGATGTTATTATCACTGAGACGTGTAGAAAATATGATGTTATTATCACTGAGACGTGTAGAAAATATGGTGTTAGTATCACTGAGACGTGTAGAAAATATGATGTTATTATCACTGAGACGTGTAGAAAATATGATGTTATTATCACTGAGACGTGTAGAAAATATGGTGTTAGTATCACTGAGACGTGTAGAAAATATGGTGTTAGTATCACTGAGACGTGTAGAAAATATGGTGTTAGTATCACTGAGACGTGTAGAAAATATGGTGTTATTATCACTGAGACGTGTAGAAAATATGGTGTTAGTATCACCGAGACGTGTAGAAAATATGGTGTTAGTATCACTGAGACGTGTAGAAAATATGGTGTTAGTATCACTGAGACGTGTAGAAAATATGGTGTTAGTATCACTGAGACGTGTAGAAAATATGGTGTCACATTTTCCTTAGCATGTTACGTGCTGCTGAGACATACATATAAATATGGTGTTAGTATCACATTTTCCTTGATATGTTCAGTGTCACTGAGATGTGTAGAAAATATGGTGTCACATTTTCCTTAGCATGTTACGTGCTGCTGAGACATACATATAAATATGGTGTTAGTATCACATTTTCCTTGATATGTTCAGTGTCACTGAGACGTGTAGAAAATATGGTGTTAGTGTCACATTTTCCTTGACATGTTATATGCTGCTGAGACTTATATAAAAAATGGTTTAAGTGTCACATTTTCCTTGATGTGTTCCATGCTACTGAGACATATAAAAAATATCGTTTAAGTGTCACATTTTCTTTCACGTGTTCCATGCTTCTGAGACATATATAGAAATATCGTTTAAGTGTCACATTTTCCTTCACGTGTTCCATGCTACTGAGACATATATAAAAATATCATTTAAGTGTCACACCTTGTTGCCTTTCGTTACCCAGCTGCAGAAGCGGCCAGGTACACATTTTTAAAACTTGATTGACAGATGCGCCTATAAATCATCGCTGTGAAACACTTACATGCACTGACCACTTTCTGTTAGCAGTCAGTCATTTGCATGTCCCTTGTCAAACTTTACCTCCCTAACAGCTCCTGTAGGCCAATCGGTTGTAAGCAAGATGGCCTGCTGCTGATGCATCCATTTGCAGATCATCAGCGATGTCTTGCAGCCATCTTCACCTTGGTCTTCCTCTCTTTCTTTTTCCCATTATGCACCCTTCAAAGATGGTTTTCTCTAGATTATCATGACGTTTAATGTGTCCAAAATATTTACGTTTTCTGTGTTTAATCCTCTTTACCAGCCAGCCTTCTTCAGTATTAAGTTCTTGTAGTATGGATATATTTGTTCTTTTTTGTGTCCATGATGTTTGAAGAACTCTTATGTAGCATTTACATTAAAAGGCATTTATGTGTTTCTCAGCTGTTTTGTTAAATGTCCAGGTCTTATAGGCAAATGTGACGATGGGAAAGATGCATGCCCTTAAAAATCTTATTTTTATAGTTCTGTCTTTTCTTCTCCACATATTCTTTAGTTGTTTTACTTTTTGAAGAGCAATGGATATCCTCCTTTTAATTTCCCTCAATGTATCTCCATTATTAGTTAGTAGTGATCCAAGATATCCAAAACTTTCCACTTCTTCCAGTTTTTCCTCATTTCAGCTGGCTTATGTGTTTTATCGTCATCAGTTTAGCTTTCTTCGCATTAAGATAGAGGTTTTGCTCTTCATTATTCTTACGGACTGACATAATTAGTTTTTCAATTTCTTTTTGTGTCATCAGCATATATAATCTCTGGTATTTCATAACCTCCAAGTGTTATGGCATCATAATATTCTTTGTCTACATCTTCTCTAACATTCCTCGTTATATTTTCAGAATACAAGCTAAATAAGTAAGATGACAATATGCACCCCTGAAGGATCCCATGTTTTATGTCAAACCAAGTTGTTGCTTCACCATTTATTCTCACTACTGCCTGCTGTTCTATATACAGCAGTGATGTTAATTGTATCAGATATGTTGGAAATCCCATTTTTTTCCATTATTTCTCAAAGTTTCTGGTGTTGTACACAATCAAATGTCTTTGAATAGTCTGTAAAAGATAAATATAGATTCTCTCAGCGTTTCTCTATTATTAATCTTATGTTGAAAATATGATCTCTTGTTCCTCTTCCTTGTCTAAATCCAGTTTGGACCATATTGATTTTTCATTCTATTTTCTTATCCGATAAGATTTTTAATCAGTGAATCACAACGAAATTCAACTTCTTAAAGTTAGACTTTCCCCCCATAAAAATTTATGACTTTAAAAAAAATCCACTGACACCCAAATGGTCCGTGGGTCCATGGACCCTGGTTTATAAAGAAAAAAAAAACCCTGCTCCAGTGTTGTATGATCCGTCTATTTCATTCCTTACACATAAGCTATTCATGACCGCCCGGGCGAGTACAGACCAGTTTCCCTAATTATCCGCTTTGTTTGCCAGTGGAAAATTCGGTTTTCCGTTCCAATAGTCTCCCAAGCTGATGGTTTACACGGCCAACTGCAGCAGGCGGCTACCGATCCTGACAAATCATATTTGATCGGTCTTGTCTGGTTGTTCATGTTCGGTACTAGTCTGCTCCGGCCATATTAGAATTATCACAAGAAGTGAAAGTTGATTTTTCTGCCTCGTCAAGATAAGCGTGTGAGCCCTTGCGCTTCTTCTTCTTCTGTTATTAGCAGTAAGATCTCACGTTATGCTGCACCTGTCATTTCACATACATTTACAATCAGTGCATTGCAAAACGTAATTTCCCCGAGGCTTTTAAAACTGCTAAAGTGTATCCTCGCTTTAAATCTGGCTCATCCAGCATGCTTACCAATATCCATACTATCAAACCACTCGAAAAACACATACACAAAATAACTCTACGACACATGCAAGAGAACAATTTACTCATAGACAGTCAGTCAGGCTTTAGACCTAATCATTCCTGCCACACAGCTCTCACCAAAATGACAGAAAACTGATTAGTAAACATAAATGACGACAGACTATATGGTGCCATCTTTGTCGACTTTAAAAAGGCATTTGACATGATTTACCATGATATTCCTGAAAAAAAAAGATTTATAGACTGCACTCTGGCCTAATTTAATTAATTGCGTCATTTCTCTACAACAGGTAGTATTCTTCAACAATTCTCTATCAGATTCTGCTACAGTTGACACTGGTGTTCCACAAGGTTCTGTTCTAGGCCCGTTGCTCTTTGTTATCTATATCAATGATCCTCCACTTATTCTTAAACACTCTTCTTGTGACCTTTTTGCCGTTGATTTCACAGTCAACACAAGTGACTACGACTGTGTTAACTTAGGATCAACTCTTCAGGTCGAGTTAAACAATCTAATTAGATGGAACAGCAACAGTGGCATGATTATAAATACTTTACATATCTGTTATAACAGTCAGATCAAAGAAGAGTCAGTAGGAGCTGTTAGAGGATGTCATAACGTTTTAGTTATCAGTTCACACATCTGTTATAACAGTCAGATCAAAGAGAATTTACTAGTAGCTGTTGGAGGATGTTATAATGTTTTATGGCGTGCTCCCTATCCTTCTCCATGGGCCTTATTTTACCTTGCTTGTAGATTCTGACAGTATCAATCCCACGTTATTCCCACCCACCCCACCTTGCAAGCCCCATCCTTATAAGAATAATGTAGATACACAAGTGACACGGCACAACCAACAGAAATTATTAGATCCGGCAATGAAAGAAATTATTAGATCTGGCAGTGAAAGAAATTATTAGATCTTGCAGTGAAAAAATTATTAGATCCCTCAGTGAAAGAAATTATTAGATCCCTCAGTGAAAGAAATTATTAGATCTGACAGTGAAAGAAATTATTAGATCTGGCAGTGAAAAAATTATTAGATCCCTCAGTGAAAAAAATTATTAGATCTGACAGTGAAAAAATTATTAGATCTGACAGTGAAAGAAATTATTAGATCTGGCAGTGAAAAAATTATTAGATCTGGCAGTGAAAGAAATTATTAGATCTTGCAGTGAAAAAATTATTAGATCTGGCAGTGAAAAAATTATTAGATCTGGCAGTGAAAGAAATTATTAGATCCCTCAGTGAAAGAAATTATTAGATCTTGCAGTGAAAAAATTATTAGATCTGGCAGTGAAAGAAATTATTAGATCTTGCAGTGAAAGAAATTATTAGATCCCTCAGTGAAAGAAATTATTAGATCCCTCAGTGAAAGAAATTATTAGATCTGGCATTGAAAGAAATTAATAGATCTTGCAGTGAAAAAATTATTAGATCTGGCAGTGAAAAAATTATTAGATCTGGCAGTGAAAGAAATTATTAGATCTTGCAGTGAAAGGAATTATTAGATCCCTCAGTGAAAGAAATTATTAGATCTGGCAGTGAAAGAAATTATTAGATCTTGCAGTGAAAAAATTATTAGATCTTGCAGTGAAAAAATTATTAGATCTTGCAGTGAAAAAATTATTAGATCTTGCAGTGAAAAAATTATTAGATCTTGCAGTGAAAAAATTATTAGATCTTGCAGTGAAAGAAATTATTAGATCTGGCAGTGAAAGAAATTATTAGATCTTGCGGTGAAAGAAATTATTAGATCTGACAGTGAAAGAAATTATTAGATCTTGCAGTGAAAGAAATTATTAGATCTTGCAGTGAAAGAAATTATTAGATCTGACAGTGAAAAAATTATTAGATCTTTCAGCGAAAGAAATTATTAGACCTGGCAGTGAAAGAAAGTACGAAGAAAAGATATTTAAAAAACCCCCAGTGATACGTAACTGAAGAACCTAGGAAACTCAGAGTTCAAGTACATGGAACAACCTGGAGACAAGTGCGTACATTCAAATATTTGGTCAGGATAAGTTTCTTTTATTGTGTTGTCTCTTAGATAAACACTTTTATATCTCACACTGTGGGACGTCAAGCTTTTCTCATAGATAAACACTTATATCACACATTGTGGGATGTCAAGCTTTTCTCTTAGATAAACACTTTTATATCACATACTGTGGGACAGCAAGCTTTTCTCATAGATAAACACTTATATCACACATTGTGGGATGTCAAGCTTTTCTCTTAGATAAAAACTTTTATATCACACACTGTGGGATAGCAAGCTTTTCCCTTAGATAAAAACTTTTATATCACACACTGTGGGACGGCAAGCTTTTCTCTTAGATAAACACTTTTATATCACACTGTGGGACGGCAAGCTTTTCTCTTAGATAAAAACTTTTATATCACACACTGTGGGACGGCAAGCTTTTCTCTTAGACAAAAACTTTTATATCATACACTGTGGGACGGCAAGCTTTTCTCTTAGATAAAAACTTTTATATCACACGCTGTGGGACAGCAAGCTTTTCTCTTAGATAAAAATTATTATATCACACATTGTGAGACAGCAAGCTTTTCTCTTAGATAAACTTTTATATCACACACTGTGGGACGACAAGTTTTCTCTTAGATAAAAACTTTTATATCACACACTGTGGGACGGCAATCTTTTTTTTAGATAAAAACTATTATATCACACACTGTGGGACAGCAAGCTTTTCTCTTAGATAAAAACTTTTATATCACACACTGTGGGACGGCAAGCTTTTCTCTTAGATAAAAACTTTTATATCACACACTGTGGGACAGCAAGCTTTTCTCTTAGATAAAAACTTTTATATCCCACACTGTAGGACAGCAAGCTTTTCTCTTAGATAAAAACTTTTATATGACACACTGTGGGACGGCAAGTTTTTCTCTTAGATAAAAACTATTATATCATACACTGTGAGACAGCAAGCTTTTCTCTTAGATAAAAACTTTTATATCAGACACTGTGGGACGGCGAACAGGACTGTCTGGTGTAGAAAGCTGTATTATAATAGTTTCTATTTTTTGTCTTTGTTCGCCAGGATACTTGGCCACTGTGGCAGCTCGTGCTCAACTATTTTGCTATGAAAGGCTGGGGAGGTTTGGAGGAACTAATGGAGGTATGTCACTAGTTCATTGTGAAAACTCTCTCTCTCTCTCTTCCTCTGTCTCTCTCTCTGTCTGTCTGTCTGTCTCTCTCTCTCTCTCTCTCTCTCACACACACGAAAGAAGTAACTCCGCACACACACGAAAGTAACTCCGCACACACACGAAAGAAGTAACTCCGCACACACAAGAGAAGTAACTCCGCACACACACGAAAGAAGTAACTCCGCACACACACAAGAGAAGTAACTCCGCACACACACGAAAGAAGTAACTCCGCACACACACGAAAGAAGTAACTCCGCACACACACAAGAGAAGTAACTCCGCACACACACGAAAGAAGTAACTCCGCACACACACGAAAGAAGTAACTCCGCACACACACAAGAGAAGTAACTCCGCACACACACGAAAGAAGTAACTCCGCACACACACAAGAGAAGTAACTCCGCACACACACGAAAGAAGTAACTCCGCACACACAAGAGAAGTAACTCCACACACACAAGAGAAGTAACTCCACACACACACACAAAAGAAGTAACTCCGCACACACAAGAGAAGTAACTCCGCACACAAACGTTTTATATGCCGAGGTAAAAGAAAAAAGTTGCTAATTATGTTTTTCAGTTTCTTGATATTACTCTGTGCTTTGGTACCGCTCAAGAAAAAAATGTTTGCTCTACATGAGTTTTTTTTTTACAAGATTTTTTTGTAATTTGCTACTTTTCCAAAACCTTAACAGACGAAGAAAAAAAAAGTAATAAAGCTTTTATTTTGTGTGTGCACAAAATACACATATGCATACATTGGTTCATTTCTTAATGTTGCCGTAGTCTCTGTGAGGACTGATAAAATTATGTGTGAGTATATATATATAAATACTTCACAGAATGTGTGAAATATAGATATGATGAGCAGGAAGTACCGTGTATTTTACAACATAGCAAAATTCAAGCAGCAATCACGTGTTTTCTGGTGTAAATGTTCACTATCACTCTGTCTGGTAAATTGAGATGGATGGGACAAAATAGAATAAAATGTAACATTCTTCTGAGAGTTGAGTAATAGTTGAGAGAGACAGATATCATGTGGATGAATAAAGAAGAGAAGAGAAATTGTCTGCCAAGAATAGAACGCGAGACACTGACCTAGCAAGGCTTCATTGTGCTCCTGTACTAAGAACTTTTTGTGTCAAGCCATTCTTTTTAATTTCTTAACTTGAAAATTGACCTCTCCAGATCGATATATAACCCACAAAACGTCCAAGATATTCTTGGGAAAGTACAGGAATATCTTGGAGAAATAACGGGTTGGGTTTCACACCACGCCAGTAAAACCAGATACGTCCGTGTAGTTTTATTTCCGCGCAAACGTTCGAAATATTTCAGAAGCAGTCTCCACTGGAAGACATATTTGCTTCACTGTCATCATTTGTTATGATCGGTAGTAAACCAGGCCAAAAGTTTATCAAATTTTCACCCACAAAACCAGTGCGAACTTGATCGTTTTCAAAGTTGACTACTATCAAAATCCTGGAAAATAATCATAAAATAAAATGAATATTTCATGATTATTTTTATACATATATATATATATATATATATATATATATATATATATATATATATATATATTCTTTGTTTTAGAAGAAACATTGCTTTCTTTCTGATTTCTTATTTTTAGAAGAAACTTTGCTTTCTGTCTGATTTCTTCCAGGAGCCACCATATTTTTGCGATATTTCATCCTGTCCATTTTAGCTTACAGTGCAGTTATAAAGTAAGGCATAATAAAAACATTAAATGAGTTATAAAGTAAGGCATAATAAAAACAATAAATGAGTTATAAACTAAGGCATAATAAAAACAGTAAATGAGTTCTAAAGTAAGGCATAATAAAAACAGTAAATGAGTTCTAAAGTAAGGCATAATAAAAACAGTAAATGAGTTCTAAAGTAAGGCGTAATAAAACCAGTAAATGAGTTCTAAAGTAAGGCATAATAAAACCAGTAAATGAGTTCTAAAGTAAGGCATAATAAAACCAGTAAATGAGTTCTAAAGTAAGGCATAATAAAACAATAAATGAGTTCTAAAGTAAGGCATAATAAAAACAATAAATGAGTTCTAAAGTAAGGCATAATAAAAACAATAAATGAGTTCTAAAGTAAGGCATAATAAAACAATAAATGAGTTCTAAAGTAAGGCATAATAAAAACAATAAATGAGTTCTAAAGTAAGGCATAATAAAAACAATAAATGAGTTCTAAAGTAAGGCATAATAAAAACAATAAATGAGTTCTAAAGTAAGGCATAATAAAAACAATAAATGAGTTCTAAAGTAAGGCATAATAAAAACAATAAATGAGTTCTAAAGTAAGGCATAATAAAACAATAAATGAGTTCTAAAGTAAGGCATAATAAAAACACGAAATGAATCATGTCCCCCAACACACTCTTGCACATCTCAGCAATAAAATGACATCATTCCAAGTTCAGTGTCAGTAGATAATCTGCAGCTATCATTTTGTTTGTTTGTTTGTTTGTTTGTTTGTTTTTTGTTTTAATGTCTATCAATTCTTTTTCCTGTCTGATTTTTGAAAAGTAAGACTGATTTGACTGTTCGTGGTCTAGGGAGAAAATTAAGTCAGACTTTAAGATTTGTTATTGTTTCCTCGTTTGCCAACTCTTTTGAGAAAAAAGAATAAGACATTCATTCTGCAGTTTATTGTGTGACAGAGAGAGAGAGGGAGAGATTGATCTTTATTTCAAAAGGGTTAGGAATTGGGCACGCAGGCCCGCCTGACATTTTGCGCTTTATCGCCCAGAGAGAGAGAGAGAGAGAGGTGGGTGGGAAGAGGAAAAGAAGGAGCAGAGATAGGGAGGCGGAATCAAAGAGGGGGGAGAAGAAAAGAGAGACAAAGACAGAGAAATGAAAGAATAATTCTACAGAATACATTTGGCTACATAAAAGAGACTGACAAAGAGAAAATACAAGTTTCATCTCAAAACTCTGTTCTGTGTGACAGAAGATAGTGACGGATACGTACTGGACACACACTGTGTGACAGAAGATTGTGACGGATACGTACTGGACACACACTGTTTGACAGAAAATAGTGACGGATACGTACTGGACACACACTGTGTGACAGAAGATAGTGACGGATACGTACTGGACAGACACTGTGTGACAGAAGATAGTGACGAATACGTACTGGACAGACACTGTGTGACAGAAGATAGTGACGGATACATACTGGACAGACACTGTATGACAGAAGATAGTGACGAATACGTACTGGACAGACACTGTGTGACAGATGATAATGACGGATACGTACTGGACAGACACTGTGTGACAGAAGATAGTGACGGATACGTACTGGACACACACTGTGTGACAGAAGATAGTGACGGATACGTACTGGACACACACTGTGTGACAGAAGATAGTGACAGATACGTACTGGACACACACTGTGTGACAGAAGATAGTGACAGATACGTACTGGACAGACACTGTGTGACAGATGATAATGACGGATACGTACTGGACAGACACTGTGTAACAGAAGATAGTGACAGATACGTACTGGACAGACACTGTGTGACAGAAGATAGTGACGGATACGTACTGGACACACACTGTGTAACAGAAGATAGTGACGGATACGTACTGGACACACACATGATAATCACACAGAAATGCAAACGTGAGGATTCGTGAGAACCGGAGTAAGGCTTTTTATGTTGAAGTAGCCTTTTGTGTTGCTGGTCATCTGGTGTCGCCATTGTCCAAGTGCCACGTCGACAGGCCGGTAGATGACCATTGTCCAAGTGCCACGTCGACAGGCCGGTAGATGACCATTGTCCAAGTGCCACGTCGACAGGCCGGTAGATGACCATTGTCCAAGTGCCACGTCGACAGGCCGGTAGATGACCATTGTCCAAGTGCCACGTCGACAGGCCGGTAGATGACCATTGTCCAAGTGCCACGTCGACAGGCCGGTAGATGACCATTGTCCTGACAGAATAAAGAAACATTTGGCCTCAGACCTCATCCTGAGATGTAAATGAGAACGAGGATGAGTCTGGAGGTTGTTGTGTCTTCTGTTGATGTCGCAGGGATGTAGGAAATATCCACAGACCTCATGGTAATGTGCACAATAAACTAACTCACTCAGCCTCATTAGAGACGATGGAGTGGACGATACTTGTAAAGTGTTAGAGATGATGGAGTGGACGATACTTGTAAACTGTTAGAGATGATGGAGTGGACGATACTTGTAAAGTGTTAGAGATGATGGAGTGGGCGATACTTGTAAACTGTTAGAAATGATGGAGTGAGCGATACTTGTAAAGTGTTAGAGATGATGGAGTGGGCGATACTTGTAAACTGTTAGAAATGATGGAGTGGGCGATACTTGTAAACTGTTAGAAATGATGGAGTGGGCGATACTTGTAAACTGTTAGAAATGATGGAGTGGGCGATACTTGTAAAGTGTTAGAGATGATGGAGTGGGCGATACTTGTAAACTGTTAGAGATGATGGAGTGGACGATACTTGTAAACTGTTAGAGATGATGGAGTGGGCGATACTTGTAAACTGTTAGAAATGATGGAGTGGACGATACTTGTAAACTGTTAGAGATGATGGAGTGGGCGATACTTGTAAACTGTTAGAGATGATGGAGTGGGCGATACTTGTAAACTGTTAGAGATGATGGAGTGGGCGATACTTGTAAACTGTTAGAGATGATGGAGTGGGCGATACTTGTAAACTGTTAGAGATGATGGGGTGGGCGATACTTGTAAAGTGTTAGAGATGATGGAGTGGACAATACTTGTAAAGTGTTAGAAATGATGGAGTGGACGATACTTGTAAACTGTTAGAGATGATGGAGTGGATGATACATGTGAAGTTTTAAAGATCTCATACGCATGCCAGTATAAAGTTGACAGTGAACTGTTTGTGATGTGAAGGTTGTGGGTTGAAGTGATGCGACAAGAGGAACTAAATAAAGGGACATAGTGGGTGAGGGCAAAAACTCCCTCTACTAGCACCCACAACTTACCAGAGACTTAATACTCTCTACCAGCACCCGCAGCTTACCAGAGACTTAATACTCTCTACCAGCACCCGTAGCTTACCAGAGACTTAATACTCTCTACCAGCACCCACAGCTTACAAGAGACTTAATACTCTCTACCAGCACCCACAGCTTACCAGAGACTTAATACTCTCTACCAGCACCCACAACTTACAAGAGACTTAATATTCTCTACCAGCACCCACAACTTACCAGAGACTTAATACTCTCTACCAGCACCCACAGCTTACCAGAGACTTAATACTCTCTACCAGTACCCACAACTTACCAGAGACTTAATACTCTCTACCAGTACCCACAACTTACCAGAGACTTAATACTCTCTACCAGTACCCACAACTTACCAGAGACTTTCTACTCTCTACCAGTACCCACAACTTACCAGAGACTTAATACTCTCTACCAGTACCCACAACTTACCAGAGACTTTCTACTCTCTACCAGTACCCACAACTTACCAGAGATTTTCTACTCTCTACCGGCACCCACAACTTACCAGAGACTTAATACTCTCTACCAGTACCCACAACTTACCAGAGACTTAATACTCTCTACCAGTACCCACAACTTACCAGAGACTTAATACTCTCTACCAGTACCCACAACTTACCAACATTTTTCTACTCTCTACCGGCACCCACAACTTACCAGAGACTTAATACTCTCTACCAGCACCCACAACTTACCAGAGACTTAATACTCTCTACCAGCACCCACAGCTTACCAGAGACTTAATACTCTCTACCAGTACCCACAACTTACCAGAGACTTAATACTCGCTACCAGTACCCACAACTTACCAGAGACTTAATACTCTCTACCAGTACCCACAACTTACCAGAGACTTAATATTCTCTACCAGTACCCACAACTTACCAGAGACTTAATACTCTCTACCAGTACCCACAACTTACCAGAGACTTAATACTCTCTACCAGTACCCACAACTTACCAGAGACTTAATACTCTCTACCGGCACCCAGAACTTACCAGAGACTTAATACTCTCTACCAGTACCCACAACTTACCAACATTTTTCTACTCTCTACCGGCACCCACAACTTACCAGAGACTTAATACTCTCTACCAGTACCCACAACTTACCAACATTTTTCTACTCTCTACCGGCACCCAGAACTTACCAGAGACTTAATACTCTCTACCAGTACCCACAACTTACCAACATTTTTCTACTCTCTACCGGCACCCACAACTTACCAGAGACTTAATACTCTCTACCGGCACCCACAACTTACCAGAGACTTAATACTCTCTACCGGCACCCACAACTTACCAGAGACTTAATACTCTCTACCGGCACCCACAACTTACCAGAGACTTAATACTCTCTACCGGCACCCAGAACTTACCAGAGACTTAATACTCTCTACCGGCACCCAGAACATTTATGTTTTCATTTTACGGGGACACATCCTTGGTCTTAATTAATCTTCGCGTGATATAATTCCCAGGTCTGTATATAGGGACAGCGACCCGGATCAGTCTGTGAGTAGAACTGCCTAAATAAATTTTCCTGGCCGGAACGAAGAAAGTTAACCGCCAAAATGCAAATAATATCTTACAGTTAAGTTGGTGAGTCACATGACAGTGCTCATTAAGGAGTCATTAACATTGACTTCTAAATAAGAAAAAATTCTAAATAAGACGAAGTTCTAAATAAGACGAAGTGATCAGTTACACGCGAAAATTGCACGTTTGTTACAGAGAGATACAGACCAAGGATGATTCTTTATACTACAGTACTTACACCACAGTACCTGGTCTCTCACAGTACTTACACCACATTACCTAGTGTTTCACATTTCTCACATCGCAGTACCTAATGTCTTTCAGTTTTCACATGAAAGTACCTAGTGCCTCGTAGTACTT